>QYTT01092685.1:11179-25113 GCA_006980735.1 Dasypogon diadema
ATTTAACGGTATAAGTCATTTTAGGCGACAAGGTCATTTGAAGGTTGAATGAATATCTGTCGGTGAATATCTTCTCAACGGAGAGGGGTAGGGGGTTTAACTTGGTAGGAGGAGATCCTCCAGGGGATGCCCACATTAATTTCAAGATATGTCCTTTTACAGGATTAAAAAGGACATTTTTCTGATTTTTCCGTTAAATTCAAATATTTTCATAACGGTAAGTAATAGAAGTTCCAAATTTGGCCCATATGTAGATAACGAAGCCTTATATAGGGTGACATGATTTATTTTTGCTGATGTCCTTTCATAAGGACATAAAAGACTTTCAAATGTGCCTTATACGATTCTTGTTAGGAATAACAATAACTCATTTGGGATTGAAATTGAAGTGTTTATATGATAATTCATTCTGGAATGAAACTTTAATTGAATTGATACTGCAGTCTACTGAGCTCGAATAAAACTGGTTATCCACGAAGAAAATTGAAAAGGTTCTGATTCTTAATGTGGATTGAGCGTACTTATATGTTTTTTCAACCCTACTTGAGAATTCCGTTTCAGTTGTAAAACAGGAATGAAAAAATGTGGATTGGAAATTTATCCAGCTTGACGTACTGTCTATATGAGTGGATTAAACCATTCCGGATTGGTTCATTCCGAATCGAGTTATCATATAAACGGGGTAGGTTAGTCTGTTTAATCTGATATGGCTTGTGGAATAATATTTTTGAGAGTAAAAACTCGTCATATATTGAAGAGTTTGATTTTTAGCGGGATTAAATACACATTAATTACAATTTGTATGTATTTTGAACTGCACTCCTTTTGCAAATTATGCCATTTTTGAAATAAATTCAAAATCATCTTTATCATCAGCATTGGCTATGGTGGTCATAACCATCCGGTCTAAATCAACTCTAAGAAAGTTTCCATCCAAAACTTTCGACTTTGATTAAATCCTCACTAGTTAACGACATTCAATGCATATGGACTATCTTCTGCATTAATTTCGAAAACATGCTTTAGAAAAAAGACGGATCGAATAGACTTAATGGGAAATTTAAATAGGTTTCGTATTCCAATCTCATTGGATAGGGTCTACCACGATATATCAAAAAGAAATATTGTCAAAAAAATTCCGAAAAATAAAGTGTTAAAAAAGAAATTATGGAATCAATATATTGCGAAAGAAAAAGTGTGAAAGTAAAGTTGCGCACGCAAATTCAATGAATTTATTTCCAACATTTTTAATTTTGATTGTGAATGATATGTATAGTGATTTTGTAAAGTTCGGATACCCTAAAGAAAAATCCAATTAAACATATAAATACTGAATAAAAAAATCTAATTAAGTAATTGCTAATTAAATAATTACTGAATAAAAAACCTAATTAAGTATACCATTGAAAATTTTTTAGTTTTGTTTGAAGTCAGGTTCTCTTTGATCGATCAGGATAATCGATTTTTTTCTTTTACATTTTGTGCATTCCTGAATAAATCCCTAAAATGATTTTACGATATACGAACATTTTAAGAAGTTACATCGCATACCCTGCATTGGCCGAAAATTGAGTTTGCTCGTTGCAACTGTTTGCTTCTTGCACACACATGATCCATAGCATCGGAACAGTTGTCCACTTTCTGAGCAATTTCTGTTCTGTTTAAACGCGTTTCCTTGAAACCATGTTTTTAAACTGATTTTGGACGTCTCAACCGATTGAATCGAACTTATTTTGGATATGAAGATAGGTTCATTGCCATCTAATTTTTTTTTAACGTGGTCTTTTTATTTTTAGTTTTCGATGAATTTCGTAGGCTTAGAACCTTAGAAGGGTCCCGCTGTCCAACCCAAAGACGGCCAAATTAACTTCGAGCTTTTGCAATTAATAAATATCGATACATTTTTTATTTCAGAGATTAATTTTTCATGTATAAAGGAATTAAAATGAAATAAAGGGTGTTAAATGTGAACGGAGCTTAAACGTCAATTTTTTTTGTGGTTAGTTTTTTGTTTTGACATCTTCAGTGATTTACAAATTGAATCATGGAAAAGTTGAGCATTGAATGACGTGTTAAAGTTATTGAAGCCTATTACGAAAATGGACGTTCAAACAAAAGTTCATTTCGCGCTCTTCGTGATTTTTTCGGCCCACATAAACGACCAACCGAAAGTGCTATTGGCAAAATTGTGAAAAAATTCCAAGAAACCGGGTCTGTGGCAGATATTAAGAAGCCAGTACGTGCCCCATGGTGTGCATTCTTTGCTGGAGGAATTATTGGACCATTTTTTTAAATGATGCTGGGAATTCGGTCACAATGAATGGCGAGCGTTACTGTGCAATGTTAAATAACGGTTTATGGCCAATATTGGAAGATTATGACATCGATGATATGTGGTTTCAACAAGACGGTGCCACATGCCACACAGCTCCTGCATGAGAAGTTTCACGGGTGCATAATCTCTCGAAACAGTGAAGTCCAAGTCAGTTGGCCACCGAGATCTAGCGATTTGACACCGTTAGACTTCTTTCTTTGGGGCCATCTGAAATGTAAAGTCTATGTCAACAAGCCAACCACCATCCAGAAACTCAAAGACGAGATTTCAAGGCGCATTGATGAGATTGAGGAGCAATTATGCCGAAATGTTATAAAAAATTTTGATATACGGATCGAAGTGTGCCGCCGGAGCCGCGGCGGTCATTATCTTTCACACTCAATTGTAATGGATCAAATAACATGTTACATTAACACGTTCACGCCGGCGCGTACCACCGGTGGTACACGCGAGAACTTTAAGAGAAAATTACATGATAAACTAAATACAATATGAGAAAGCTCTCTTACTAATAAAGTGCCGGCGTGAACGTGTTAAAGAAATCTTCATTTTTGTACAGCACTGATTTTTAATTAACATTTAACATCGACTCGTCTTATTGTAAACACCCTTTATAAAAAAGCCCTAAGTTTATATGACTTTTAATTCATTAGAAATCAGAGCCTAATTCACACCTATTTTTCAAGCCTTTAAAGTAGACACACCTATTTTTCAAGCCTTTAAATCCGTGCCATGGCTGAGCTGGCTGAGGCGATTCTTTGCAGATTTCCTACACCATTGGTGCGGGCTCGATTTCTGTAAAGAACATGGTGATTTATCTGGATACCAGTGGTTTAGGCAATTCTACTGACGAAAATTATACTTGCACAATAAAATTTAATTTTAAGAATGGAGTCAAACTGCTTCAAATGTTATTTTGTTTGTAGAAAAATTTGGCATAATATTTGAATTGGAAGATATAAAGAAATGAAGGAATAGTAAAAAGCAATAACCTTAATTATTTCGATAATTTTACTCAAAATTAGCCGCAAAAAAGAAAATGATTCATATATGAAAACGTTTTGTAAAATTAATAGTATATGCAACGCAAAAGTATAGTGGAATAAAAAAACGTGAAGCGAAAAATGTTCTCGTCTACCATGTGCTTCCATGTTGTATTCAAATCAAAAGTATTACGTTTATTCACATTTAATCCCTTACATTATCAACTGTTTAAAAGGAAAAGTACTAACTTTCGTAAAAATACATTTCATTCCACAAAACCTCTTTTTATTCTCAGATAAAATTTATCATGATATGATTGAAGGAAATAAATTGACTGGAGAATTTTACCATCTTCTGTTATCTTATCAAAATACGATCTGTTTGAGAACATAAATTTTGTAGATGTTATGAGTAAGAAGGCATTTATACATTATTCGCAGACACGTTGTATTTTTTTGACTGATTAACACCTTGAATTGACAAATCTTTTAGGTGTCGCAGGAAATCAAGTTTACGATTGAAAATATTTTCATACCAGTTAAAAACTGCTGTAACAAGGCCAGACTTTGCGTAATATGTTACTATCGTATCTTCTCGTTTTCTTTCTATCAAAGCGATTATAAAATAAAAGTGAAAAGATTTATAAAGAGATGTGAAAAATGACGCATATATATATTCAAAAAAGTTTAAACGTAAAAGATATTCTATGTACCTAAATTTTTCCGTAAATCAGTCTTGTCTATTGCAGCAACTACAACAAATTAGTTTTGGAACTGAACGAGAGCTTTTGGTCTGCGTACAAAGCATTAATACAAAGTAATTGTTTTTCGAAATTACTAACGTAATGACGTATTTGAGTTTCATTAAATTAATAAAATAACAAATGTATTCAGAACAAATTTGGGTGAAAATAATTAAAGACGGCGGTTTAAGGGGTCCTTACCACTAGTTTAAGTTTTTCCCCTGATAATGGAGAAAATTAGAAACTATTGAGTTTAAGTTATTCTTTTTAACGGATTTTGTGTGTTTCGGTTAGCAAAAATCAGCGACCTCGACTACAAGGCATGATGTCTGTATATGATAGTCAAAGCCATCAAAATCTATGAAAATGGATGATCCCAGTCACAAAATTTGTCGACACATGTGGGGTCAAGTCCATTGAAATGAAACTGTTGTTAAAAATAAATTCAAAAGTAAAGTGCGCTCTGAAGTAAGCAGAAAGAGGGATCTCATCGGCTAGCTATTCCATCTTCAAACATTTTTTCCAAATTTCTGGTTTCAGTGGAACTAAAACAAGTGAAATATTCCCCGATTTTTGATCCAAAGTTCCAGCAAGAGTTCTTCTTCTTTTTTGTTATCCTTAAAAAGGCCATCTTTTGTTCAAATTATAGTTTAATGCTCTTAGTACAGAGTGAGAGGAGCAGCTTTGTACTTTGTACTTTGTTGCAAGTAGGTAATAAACCTTTTCGCCTGTGTCAGGTGTGGATGATTATTCCAGTAACCTTCCTTCATCCTTCTTCCCAGCTACTGAAACTCTTTAAAATGGATGCCATCGTAGCTGTTTGAAGGCAGTCAGGCAGTCAAGCATACACATTCTGACAGCCCAGCTCAGGAGACACCTTATGATGCTATGCACAACATTGACGGGAAGGAAAATGAGGATGTGGGAAAAAAGGAAATGAAGAGGTCGATTGGTTAAAAAACTGCGGCCTATAGTCTACAGAGAAGACAGAAGATGATAGTATATTCAATTCAACAAGGACTCTAAAAATTTCACTATTTTGCTAGGTCTTGTCATAATGACGAAAGGATGAAGATGGCTCGTTACGCGGGTATCACGCGGACAATGCAGAACGTTCTGCCCCTGCCCAAATTGAATTCAAGTCTGGAAGAATATGAGCCTTGTATACAAGTGCAAGGTCATAAGGGGTAACGTCCAACTAAGATTGCTAAATACTCTTAAGATGTTCAGATTAGGAAAGTTTGAAATACTTATTCCCACTGACGTATAGAGGAGGAGGGGAGTTTTGAGATATATTCAGACAGCTTTGGGTTTTGGATGCATTAAACTTGATGCGATTCGCCCTGTCTCAGGCGAAGCTTTTACTAATGTCGTCATTAAGTGATGCAATCATGCGTCCTCGACTATTAACAGTCGCATTACCCCTGGAGTTAGCCATAGAGTCAAATGTGTACGCGAAATCAGGAGTACTATCGCATCTGCAAAACTGTGAATAGAAGCGGAGGAAAGAGATAAGAGGTCATTAATGAAGAGTAGAAAATGAGTGGAAGACAATACAGAGCCCTAAACAGACAAATCTGCAATTTTCGCAAATTTGCTTGTGCTGTTTTTTTAGTTATATTTTTGGCCGCCATACCAGTGAAGCGTACGTAATCAAGGATCTTATTATAGCTAAGTATGATCATAATTCTCAAGTCCCCAAGTTGTACAAAAAAAGCCGGTAGCACGTCTATAAGTTCACTGGGGTTTTGTTTAGTATTTTTTCTAGGTGAGAGTTCGATGAAAGCCTTTTATCTAGCGTGTCGGGCTTCTTCTGAGAATTTTATAGTTTTCCCTCTTAAGGAAGGAGTTCTAAAGTTGAGAAATCCTCTTGGAGCAGCTTTTGGTGGCTGATGTTGTGTCACCTTCGAGGTGTGATGTTATCTGTTATCTTACGGCTAGGCAACATATTTCTTACCTACAGGTATCGTGCTCTTCTTAACGGCTCCTCTTCCTTCGTCGTCATTCATGGCATGAAGGAGGAATTGTCAAAAGGCTCCTCAATGTCTCAGAAAGCGCAGAGCCTGGTTTTTGTCTACTATCTCTGGGTTTTCCTGCTTGTTATGCATATTTCTGTGGCTATTAAAGGCGTTCCAACAAATATTCCCTTTATGATGTGATAATCTACATATTACCATCCCATTTATTTAGCATCAAGCTTTTGCGGCGTCTCTCCCGTGTGATAGCAGGGTTACCTATGTTTAGTTAAATGATGAATGTTTAACCCTTTGTCTTGAACCAGCGTTCCTTTGAGTACCGCGCAATGGAATCATAAAAGATATCACATAAAATTGTGCAATAATAGAAGAGGTTTATGAGGCCACATTATTGACTATCCTCAGCGAATACGGCCCGCAGAGCTGGTAAGGTCGTAGTGAGGTCGATAATCTAAATTTCTATGCGTTTATTTTTTTAAATGTCGCAAGTATCCAATCATGGCCTTGATATTATTTCTTGATAGTGTGAGAAGTCTTTGTGGAGGCCTGTTTATTATCTATTCTTTTTTAACAAAAGAAATATTATAGGTTTAAAAGTTTAATATCACAACTTGGATTTATTATCTTGGAAGTGATTTTGTGTAGCAAACCTTTCCATAAGACGTTATTGTGAAATTATTTCTTGAGGCTTGCGACAATGCTAATAATCCCTCAGAAAAAAAAACAAGTATGTGACGGAAATTTGATAAAATATAACAACCAGTTCGTTGGAGTAGAATCAACACCATCTGTCTGATGAATTTGTGTTGTTTTTGGGAAAACACATTTCGCTAGGGTAGGAAATTTAATCAATGATTGAGTCAAGTGCAATAACAGTGACTGTACTTAATTAGAGAGCGAAATTACAACACGATGCTGCACCAATATTTGTCAAGGGCAATTATTCCGTCAATTTTACGAGTTATCTCGAATTACTCGGTGGGGTATTGTGTATTTTGTTGTTGGTTCTCTTCTTACGCCTCCATTTATAAGCTATTGACATTGGTGGATAAAAATAGCCAAAAAACTTTTACTAATTTAATGCCAATTTACTTTAATTATGGAATTAATTTGCGTGGGAAAGAATATATATATACATACTAGAAGAAACGTTCCGAACATCTTTTTAATTACCAATTAACTCAGCATCCTAATTATAGGATATTGGAAAATAGCTGTTTGTTGCTTTGCACATGCGACTACAATTTTTCTGGGCGTTATTTTATGGATGACACATAATTCGCCTTTAAGGAAAGAGATTGGAGCTTGGAGAAATTGGAGAATTTTTTAATCAATTGCTTTATTAATTTTTATTTCCACCATTATAAATGAGTAAAACTTTTTATGATATTCCTTAATTATTTGGGTGTTAATGGGTTAAGAACGCCATTGGAAGCCAGTAATTAGTTTAGAATTATTACCACGTAATTATGTTTCTTCATGGGAATATTAATAAAATTCAAAATAATGTAACAACATTCGATTCGATAAAAATTTAATTAGAATATGTTTTAAAACCCGAATAGTTTTTACATGGCTTTCATTTATAGGTCACTTAGTATATTTCTTTTTTCTATTTCCAAATACTCTTAGATAAAAATCTTCTCTGAATGTGGCCTGATGGCAAAGGTGTTTGGGGAACAAGTATATGATTTACTATTCCCTAAAGGCAAAAGGTGTTCCACGATTGTGGAGGACCAAGTCCTGTTCAGAAAATAAATGGCGGTCTTTTATACAGTGTTCTGTACATCCATCTATTCACGACATGGACTTTGCTTTGGTTGTCTTCTAAGCATCCCCCGACATAAACAAATAGACGACACGTCGTAATGCTATACTAACAAAATGGGATCACTCTTCTCAGGTCGTCTCTTTTAGTCTAAGGATGCTTCCAGTCGTACTTCATTAGTATGCATTGCCAGCCATGTAAACGAAAAAGTTAAAAGTAGTTGCCTTTCGTTTCGTCTAAGCACGGTTTGATAAGAAGAAGATCAGAAAAAGTGTGTTCAGAGGCAGCGCATTGCGCGGTCCAGCAGTTATGCATGCCTATGTAAGCACCCCTTACAGGTCTTCCAATATCATAAATTTCATAGAATTGAATGAATTCAAATAGTTTGGACAGATATCCAGAATAAACAATCATAAAATATTCAAGGCTATCCTGAAAAAAACTAGAAGGAAATGGGGAACTTGAGAAACCTTTTACGCAGTTTTTAATGCGCTGCATCTCGCTAGGTGATAGGGTAGGGATGAACTCAGGTTTGCAGAATCCGGAAAAATAAAGATGTAGAAACGGTTAGAATTCTGTGAAGATCACCATAGCCAATGATGTACGCATGCAGTATTAAAATTTTAGAGCATTTGCATTTGTTGCATAACACTTATCTTTTGGCTGTTGCATACAGGAAAGACTCATAATTACTGAAGAATGATACTGACTGAATATATGACACTATAACAGAGTGAACTTGATAAATTATTAGGTCGTGTTATATAAAATAACGAATTTGTGTTCATTCAACATTCGAACGTTTGTCTGTCCAGTTGCTATTCTTTGATTAAAGATATTTTATGGTATCTACTACTCGCAGATTCGTATTCTTTTATTCGTAAAGCGTTAATATCGTTTGGAAGGTATTGTTTTTTGGGATTGGGAAATTTTAACCTGATAAATGTTGCAAGTGAGCCACAATTTTTTGCATGAAATTATTACTGTACCACTGACTCCGCAAGTACAATTCTCGTCGATGAATTGCCGTGTCCTGTGCAGGATTTGAACCCACGCTAATAGGGGAAAAAATCTGCAGACGTGTCTCTCAGCCCGCTCGGCCACCGGTGTGTGTTAATTGAAAGACCAGTTTCTGAAATTTCATCAAAATGAACCACGAGGAGAGCCAGAAATATTCATTATTGCTATCAATATTGCTTGAAAGTTGCTGTTGAAAATATCTTTCGATAGAGTAAGATATATTGGAAAAAATATTAGTAATCATCTCGCCATAATTGGCAAAGTTAAAAAGTTCGGAAAATGGGTTCCCCATGAGTTAAACGAAATTTAAAGACTTAGTCCTTTGGAAATCTACTAATATTGGCCTTAAGAAATAGAAGTGATATTGTCTTGAGAAAATTGTGACTTGTGATGAAAAGTAGTTTTTTCTTGATAACAAAAAACGAATCGGAGATTTACTAGATAAAAACCAGATGCCCCTAAACGTCCCTACAATCATCGAAGGTTATAGTCACTGTTTGGTGATCTGCTAAGGGCATAATTCATTTTTCCTTTCTTTAAATAGAACAAACTATTAATGTTACTGTTCCGAGATAATTCTTATCCAAAAAAAACTTCCTGCAAAATAGCCTACTTTATTCAATCGAAGGAGGATGGATCCATCCTTCTTGATAGTGCAAAATACAATTTACTGGAACAAAACTTTTAAGAGTTAGTTTACGAAATTCTCGCCAACTATTCCCAGATATCTTTCCATTTGATGCACTCAATAGTTGGTTTTGTGCGTTGTGATCCTATAGGATTCTAATCATCCCTGGAATATTAACATGGCAATTCATGTTAAATAGATTATTATTCTTTCAATTTATGTTAAATAGATTATTTAGAGTGTCTTTAAACGAAACTAATTTCCAAAAAGAGTCTCTCCGATCTTCTCGAGGGAGTGAAAAGAGTAATAGGCAGCTTCACACCTTTAAAATCTCCTGGCCTGGACGAGATATTTCATGCCTGACTACAGTGGGGCAAAGAGACCATTTCACCGTGGCTTCGGGGAATATCTTTATATACAATATTTATCTTGCGATAGAGCATACACCGGTTAAGGTGATCTTTCTATGGAAACTAGAATAAAGGAACTACACAGAGGCGAAATCCTTTAGACATCCTTTCTGTTAAAAATAATCGACAGGGTGCTGATCGACTTCTTGGAGTGCACTACCACAAAGGAGTATCTCTTATTTGTAGGCTAGCTAGAGTGGCAGAGGAGAAACTTAATAGAGGAGGCATTGCTTTGGCCACGTTGATGGACATCAACGGAGGAGTGTTATCTCCTTTTCTGCGCAATGTCAAAGTTGACTCCTTACTCTCTATACTTGAAAGGACGGACATACATGCCATTGGCTATGCGGATGACAGAATGAGGTGGCGTTGGTGGCGAGCAGCAAACTGATGTCCACTATACCTTTGATATCATGAGGAATACTCTTCGAGTGGTGCAAGTGTGGTGTGAGGAACACACTATCAACGCGAACAAGACACAAACGATAGTCTTCACTAGGAAGACTAAGAATCTGGAATTTAAAGCTCTTACGCTCTTTGGATCTGAGATCAATATTTCTATGGAGGCCAAATATCTGGAGGTATACTTGGAGTCGAGGCTGACCTAGGAACATCATGTTGAAAGATCAGAAAAGCGAACGTAATGTTGCGTTAATGTAGGTGGAATATCTCGCCGAGATTAACACTTTGGATATACACAATGGCAATTAGATCTGTCCTGACAATGGCTCTTGGTAGAGAGACGAATAATGACCCGAAGGCAGAGGTCTGTTTGAATATCCCTCGAATGATTCTATATATACGTATGTAGCCAATAATTGCAAATTTCAGTTAAAGATGGAATCACGGTAGATAGTCTTAAAAACGAAAGCTTATGCCAATACCGCCGCCGCCAATACAAATGAGACTAAATTTCAAAGTACTCGTAACGGATTTCAAGTATTCTCTATGTTAAAAATGTTGATGAACTGAGCCATGCAAAACATATACTGAAAGAAAGCCGCAAGGAATTTTCTAAATTCTCTTAACATCTAATTTTATGTATTGTTTTGTTTTTCGTTTCTGAAGGGCGTAATAAAATTCAAGGAGTTCGGTTTCAGCATGATTCACATCTTCTGTTTATATGGGCTAATTTCCAGTAAAAAATAAAATTCCAGAGATTTTCATGAATAGTTTTATGATGTAATCTACACACACACACGATCTTTTTAATGTTCCATAGCCTTGATCCGGTTTGATTTCTTTGAAAAAAATGTCACGTTCCTATAAATCACATTCAGACTCATATTTTTAATATGTTTTATATAGGAGAATAAAAACAATAAAATAACACGTTTGTAAATATGTGAAGTACGTCTCATCATTTCACATTGAAACAAAATTGGAATTCTTAGATTTTATACCATTCATAATTATTTGCTTTTCTTTAATGCCTGTGCTCAATATCTTCCAGTCTTCCCTGATTCAAGTGCTTATGGGGGACCATAAATCAAATTCAATAGTATTAGCCAAGGATGTGTTTGGTTTTCGTAAACTCATTCATTTTCTTGAGAGATTTTTCTAAATAAATTTATTTTAGCTTTGTTATCACCTAATTTCTTAAAGAAAACAAACATTGGTTTCGTTGCAAGAATTTACGTGTTTAGACTCACTTGCATGCTTGTCGGGTGCGGTTTCTTATCGTTTTTCTTACTCAAATTATTTTTGGAACAATGCGGTGAATTCAGATTAGGCTGGAGCCGTTAAACTTTTTTTGGTGATTGAAGTTCAATTTTGTTTGTGTGATTCATATCTGAACTGTGCAAATTTGCCTTCTAAAATTCTGAAATTGATTACAGATGCACAAGATTGACTTAAAATTATGTGGGTCCATTTATTTGATTTCAATTTCTGACTTGACCATATTACATCTTATAAAATTAGAAAGCGATACTTGATCTTCCTAATACTTTCAGAGCAGGATATTTCAGGTAATAATTTCCGCTAATCTTGAATAGGTTTTGCGATTATTCTGACGGCACCGGCAGGCTGCTAAAGAAACTACAAAAATATCTCTTCTTAATAAATATTTTTTATTAATTTATTTACACTTTAGGGAGGGTCTGGCCACCCAGGCCACTCAGGCCTGCCCGCTAGTTATGTGCATGCAAATACTGCTAACATTCGTTGTGAAAGTGTTAAGAAAACAAGACAAATGGTTTTATAACAGAAGAAACAGTTAAAATGTAAAATAAGAAGGAGAATCCAGTAATTCACGGAAGACTATCTTTTGCGTTTGGTGAATGTCGTTCTTGTTCTTCCATAGGTTAGTTTCATACCGACACATGTTCTTCTTCTCTTCCCGATATATGGCTACTCTTCAAATATATTTCGATATCGAGAAACATCTTCTCTTAAGTCTAAAACCTTAAATAATTCTAAGCCATGAACTGTGATTTCACACTCACACAAGAACTATTTTTATGAACGTTTTAAAATAAAAGAAAGTGGTCTAGCATATTTAAATAGGAGTCATTAGGCCACTTCGTTCTACGTTGAAGCATTCATAAAAACCCGTTCTTGTGTGGTACCAGTCGAAATTAGCCATATTAGCAACATAACATAAACCCCCAGAATGGTGAGATGAATTATTACCTCACACAAATGCTGACGGGACACAGGCATTTTGGGTTGTTCCTCCACAAGATGGGGAGGGTGCCGACTGCAGCTTGTGTCTACTGCGACTCCCCTTCGGAATCTGCCCTACGGCAATACTATAATTCCACCATCTTTGGCAATAAAGCGAAATCCGACAGAGATGTATTTATAATGAGACGCAAGGCCCTATCCTAATGCAGGTGACTAGATTTAAAAAAACAGAGTATAGTGAAATTGATGTATTTTCTATTATATTTTTTAATTTCCTGAAGTTTAAGACGTTCCTTATCATCGGTGTCATTTGGGGAACTCTAGATACAAATGAATGAAACGTATTGTGTCAATCCAATAAATTAATGCGAAGAAGAAAATAACTTAAATCCTTTTAATTAAATCTTATCATCATCTTGTAATACATGATAAGCTATCATTGTGCCAATATGAGGGTTATTACCCATTTAAGTATTAAAATAAAGTATGTTGAATGTATCATACAATTCTCATATGCTGCCATGCAGATAAGCTCGCATAAATACTTAGAAGGTATAGGTATAAGATACTGTGAGATAAGTAGTAAATTTTATTAAATTTCCGCATTTATAGATTAGATTACTTTTTTAAAATGATAGTGTCCTACGTTTTCATTCTTAATGTTATCAAACTTTAACTTTTGAAATTGTTTTCTAGTTGATTTCATAATGCATATGTTGGTGATTTCTTTTACATTGTTTAAAGAAACTCCATCCTGGGCAGAGGGTAATACGCAGATATTGTTTATCAAAACGGGGATAGTAACCTAGCAGGAGTTTTTGGAAGCGAATTGACTTTGCATCGGCCAAACCTGATCTTGTGACGTCACACTATTTTTCATAGAGATTTGTTTACTTTTTTTTTCATGGATTAGTTTAATTGTCATTGAACAACTGAATAAGTGCTATATATATAGACAGACGTGAAGTATATCGTCTTTAATGGTAATTTAATTACACAATAACTTCTAGTACAATCTATTCTAGTGACCTAATTTATATATTAACTTTCCCTACCTACTTATCTATTGCGTTTTCTTTTTTTTTTTGTAATTAACTTAATGGAACTGTGAACCACATCAATTAATAGAGCTCAACATAATTGATTTTATTTCTTAATCCATAAGATGTCGATTCTGTCGATAACACTAATAGCCAAGATAAACCAAAAATAAAAATGGTCTATACAGGAAACTATTACATTTAACAATATTAGAACACGTTCAATCTTATTTAATTTTTCTTTCCTATGTTAATTAGTGAGAGCTAATAGAAGAGAGCTACAGTACTTGTAAGGTAAAATGTTCGCTAATGAAGTAATGAACATATGGGCACTACTATACATTCCCAACACCAATGAATTTTAACACAGGGATGTCATTGGAAATTCATGGATTACTCTTTG
>QYTT01092687.1:0-12874 GCA_006980735.1 Dasypogon diadema
TCAATATAAAAAAAAATCGAATGATATTTCTTCATCAGTGTCCCAAACATTTTGTGGACCTGGCAATAAGAAAAGAATTGCTCGATCAGAGTATCCTTTAACTGAACGAGCTCTATATGAACGAGCTCTATATGAATTATAATATGTGAAAACGTACAAACAAACAAATATGTATAATTTTTTTTCTAAGATTAATTAAAAATAAGAAGAAAGAAGTTTAAAGGGAAAAATTAATGTCTTTTCATTCTACAGACATTGTATTTCAAAGAAAAAACCATCATACCGACCCATTCGATAACTTGAACAATTCGGTAACTTGAACATCTCATTGCACGAATTCGGTCAAGTTAGAGCGAGTGCACTGTATCATCGTTTTCGTCGGAACGGAAAAGCTCTCGAAACCTTTTTATTTTGTTGTTGTTGTAAAGCAACAACAAAAACAAGGAATCGGGAGGTTTTATCCGTTCCGACGCAAACGATGGCATCGGTGTATGTGAAATGAAAAAATGATTTGAGGAACTATTCGAAAACTATACAAAGTGTCAAACTGCAAAACTATCGTAAGCTTGAAAAGACTGGATTTTGCCAACAAATGTTTTAAGTGTAAGCCGTTAAGTCGTCAAAACGTCCTGCTCTATCCTTCGAAGTAGTGATATTTTATTGAAGTAAATTAAATTACTGTTCAAATTAGTTAGACTAATTTATAAAAAAAATAAAGTTTATTTCCTTTATAGTTTTTTCTTTTTATTTTAAAAGCCGACCAAGAAATAAAAACCTTAAAAAATCGAATTTATTTTTTATTTCCCCCCGATTTGCTTACTATTCCTATACAGACCCCTCTCGGTTTGAATAAGGATTGCCAATGCTGTCCAAAACTCGCTTGTTTTTTTAATTAGCAGTCAGTCCTTATTCAAACCCCTCCCTACCCTGCATCAAATTGTTTGTTTTGGTCAGACTAGCATTGAAGGACTAAAACTAGTTTCGCATGTAACTATTTCTGGGCTAAAGTTTTTATTTTTTGTGAATTGTGTACTTCCTGCAATCCCAGCACCAGAACATACCCTGGGTATCATGCATGTGTTATCTAATGTTTTTTTTTGTTACCGCACCACAGTCACCATTTTTCACAATTTGCATCAAACCCATCAAGACTCGAATGGTTGTTTTCCATTGCCAATGTCCTTTCACAGTTTAGAACTACGTTAAGTTAGATATTTCAGGAAATATACTTGTGGTCAGCAGGGATAAATGAACGTAGAAAACAGAAAAGATCAATAAATAGTTGGAGAAGTTCGATTGATAAAATACGACGGGCGAGAAACATATACCTTTGCTTTTAATTATAGTTATTACAGTTCTCAGGTGGCAGAGATCTTTTCAACTACGGACTAATAACAAAGAATCTCACATTTCTTTAGATTTTTTACCTGTGTAAATTGTAATTTATTGCGACTTTAGATTCGTGAGTATATGACTCAAAATGGCCGAACATAGAGAGGGTCATCATAAGTTAGCCGGAACTTCATATACTTTTTTAATGCGGCCGTCGATCTACCAGAAGTTCGATAGGGTACTTTCTTCACATAACACCCTGTAACGCTTTTAATATACTTTCTATGAAGCCTGATGTACTGACATTTGATGGAGAACCCTTCGCTCATTTCAGATGAGTATAAAATTTACGAGATTTTACAACTGCACTTAATCCCCTTATATTCAAAAAGATCTCTCAACAATACCAAGCGCGCAAAGAGTACGCCTGAGAATAAGAGGATCCTCAATGTAATATCCAACGACAAAATGCCACTCCAATTCTTGCACCATTGTATAATTAACTCAGATCTGGAGGGGGTGTCGGCATGGGCTGCTGACAATGACCTTGTTCTCAATCCAAGTAAATCTCAGGCCATGGCGGTGTACAGGGAGCGTATAGACTCGGATGATTTGCCGCTGATAATTTTATACTCTTCCGTGCTCCCTTACGTTGAGTCGTCTAAAAATCTTGGAATTTACCTGAGCAATACCATGAGTTGCTGCACCTATATAAATCATACACTGTGCAAGGTTTATATGGATCTGTGCAGGCTATGGCTGTCGGCTGATATATTGCCCAGAGAAATTCGTGCTAGACTGGTGAGGACTCTATTATTACCACATTAGACAAAAAATGGTGGTCTGCTTTTTCCTCACTTGTACTCAGACTGCACTAGAAAACTAAAATGTTGATCTTAACGATTTTTTTTGGTTTGAGATGATTTGATCACATTTCACCGTATCGAAATGCGTTGGTAGGCTGTAGTCTGAATTCTTTGTTAATTCGTAGGCAACTGATGTTTTTTCACCGTAGGGAACCGACATATCTCTACGATGAACTTCCTCATCAACGCAGACTGCTCGAAACTTATTCAATCTTTGAGAGTTCTTATTTCGTTCGTGTAATCCGTGCATGGAATTCACTTCCTCCAGATATGCAAAGGACGAGATCGGGAGTTTCGGTCATAATTTTCCGCTGTTATAATTTTTCAATTGTGGTTCATTGGTTGGATTTGTGCTCACTGCTGGATTTTCTTTAGGTTAGATTGGATTTTCTTTTCATCTTATGGTTTTTTCACTTTTATGATTTTCCTTCAACTTTTTCTTTAATGATTTGTTCAGTTATTGTAATAGTATTAAGTAGGTTCCAGTAATAACCCCTTGTCACATAATGCCTACAGCCAAAAAATCATATCAGATCTTCTCGTATGATAATCGAAATAGATGACTTTGAATACTGATATTGGTGAGGCCCTTGGCGTTGTAGAATCCTTTCAACAGCACTTCTACTCGCCCTAAATCTCTTGGCTATTTCTCTAATACTCGTCCAAGAACTGGTAATTCCCGGTGTCTGCATAAAAAGTTTGCGTACTTCCCATCTTATCTTACTTCTTATCGTCCCATCCGTTCCGAGAGGAAAAAGCTCCGGAACCGTATATTTGTTTTTATAAAACAACAACAAAAACAAGGAATTCGGAAGTTTTTTCGCTCGGAACGGATGCGACGATAAAGTTGTGAAAGTCAGAAACTCCGTGGATTAGGAACCCGTCCCAGATACTTTTGCATGGCACGAGTTGACACTCGACTGCGACGCCCGTATATCATAAAAATCAAATATACACGCTCCCGCCGGCATGTATCACCGGTGGCTTATGTGAGATTGGACCTGAGAGAATTACATGAAAGGTTTAAAGGTTCCGTATAATATGAGAAAGCTCTCTTACGAAGATTTAATACCTTGGGACTTGTGGCAGTGCTGAGAGATCATAAGAATTCTCCCGTGTCGTAAGAAAAGTGCAGGTAAAAAATGTCGCAGAGTTTCACAACAAGTTCATTTCGATAGGTTTCAAATTGAAGATGCAGGTTCAAAGAATTCAAAATTTAACTGAAGAGCATATGTTAATGGAACACTCTGACCGGAAACTTAGTCAAATTTTTAAACAATTTTAGAATTGGCCGAAATGGTTGAGGACTCATTGAAATGGGCGAAGAGTTATCTATTAAATGTCACTATAACAGGCTTCATAGGGTGTATATTAAAAATGCTAAGCAAAAAAAAAGTAGGTAACTAAAAACATGAATCCCCCCTCCCTCCAAAATGATGCATTTTAACCCCCACCTACTCCATACACATATTATGATTTGTTGTGAGGAAATCTATCACATCATATTCATCTAATGACAGAATAGTTTCACTCCAGAAACGTAACTAAATTAAAAATATTAGTTTCCATTCTAATTCTGCTCCCGTTTGGTTTTCAATGGTAACCAAAATACCATACAGTTTTGTTTCTGCGCCAGTTTTAATTCTGCTACAAAGAAACAATTCTCGTATCAGAAACCGAACTGAAACCATAGTTTAGTTAAAATTCACGTCCCTGTTGAAAACCAAATATTAAGAAGAGCAGAAGAATTTATAGTAAGAAAAAAGATCAATACGGACTATATTGTAGCCGCACAACAAATACCATGTAAAAGTATGGTACACGGTGTCCAATAAATTCGAATACAAAAACAAAGGGGAAATTAGGAAAAGTAAGTGAATACTTTTTTGGAAAGTTTATTAAAAATCGATATTACGTAGGTATTAAATACTTATAGCAAATGCTTTTTAATAAACCTCCCTTTTGTTTTTTTTAACTGACATTAATTTATTTTCGAAAGAACTGCAACATCTGACATGGCATTTCGTCCCAAAATTTCGAGATATTTCGCTTGAATTGTTTCAAATTGCAAATTTTTTGGTCGATACGTTTTGCTTTTGTGTAGCCACTAAATTTTCAGAACACCAAGTCTGTACTACACCTGTTAAACGTACTGGGGCTCCGCCCTGCTGGAATCAGTAATAATCTTCACGGAATAAGTTCGGTACTACAATTGATTCAAGGATTTCCTATTTTTAATATTCGGCATTGATTTTAACCACTCTTTCAATAAACACAAGGAGGGGAAGTTTGCCTGGTTTGCTTAATCCGCCTCAAACTGTGACTGAAGATACATTTTGATACCTGGGAACGTATTGTTCATTTTTTAGTGTATCATCCATTCTTACTGCACATTCTCGATCATTTCGTGGATTTATGTGGCTAGGCTACTCCAAAACAAAAAAAATGTTCGTCACAAAAACCTGGGGATGACACCAGCGTGCCAAGCAAGAACACTGTCAACTCTCACACCAACTTTGTGTTTTTTATAAGACATTAGGGCAAGATCATTTTTAAGGATTAAATGAATTGAAGATTTTGTTATTCCTAAACGTCCAACAAGTTTCCTTATCGAAGGGGCCTTATTTCTTCGAAACTGCACTCGTACCACTTTAACACTAAACCTACCGAGATGCTTACAACTGAGATAGAAATATGGTAATACGCTGAATAATGCAATTAAAAGAGAGGTCACCAGTCAAAATGACTGGCTTGTTAAGTTTAGTATTAATGAGTACCTTCCTATCCGCGAACTGTGGGACGTCCACTTCTCTTACGGTCCCTAACAGAGGACGTTTCCTTAAAACGCTTAATAGTGCTATAAATAAAATCCCACCGTCCACCTACACCTTTTAAATTTCACACATTTTATTCCTTTAACAAATTTATTGACGATAAGTACCCCACTTAATACTTCCATTGGTTTTCACTCTTCAATTAAAACTGATAAAAGTCTAATTTTTCAACACAAGCTGGGTAATCAAAGCGGGACTTAATTGTGAGAAGAAACTTTTGTATACGAATTTATTGGACACCGTGTAATTATGCATTTTCCTAGATTATGAAGAATTGAATTGAATTGAATTCGCCAAGAGAGGCAGCAAATTGAAGATTAGAGGGAAGAGTGTTCCACAAGCGGATAGCGCTCATAGATGGGCGAACAAAATCGAGGTATTAATAGATTCCTCTGCCTGTCCGGTCTTGGGGACTGTACACGTTTGTATAACTAATCTAAATAGGAACTGTGAAGTAAATTGAGTTGTAAAGGAATACTAACATTTCTCTGTTTTAAGTAGGTCTCGAGAGAACTAAATAGAGAAGGACTGTAATCTAATATATAACCGAACTATCTTAACAGATAAACAAAATATACAGAGTCATTAATTAGAATCACAGCTTTCTCAATCCAGCATAAATTTTTCCCAGTGCAATCTTGGTCTTTGTCTGATCACAACAGGATAAAGTTCTATTGAATATAACTCCCAAGTTGCAAACTTTGTTCAGAAAAGGCAGAGGAAGGCCATTAGGAATAATTTCATTCAGTCGATAGACGAAATCTTCCATCAGATTAACAGATCTAAAGAAATAGAGTTGCACATCCACAGCGTTTTCGAACTGCAGAGGGCAAATCATTGATATAAAAGCTAAATAGCAAAAGGCCAAATATTGAACCTTGGAGCAATCCGCTAAAAGATTAGATAAACGGTCACTGATTTGGAAGTGGATGTTAAGAACTGGCTAATTAGTAATTTCTTAAGTAACATTGTAGAGTCAAACAGTACCAAGACGGCGATTTGTCCTGGGTCAAGGGCCTTCCGTAAATCAGAAGAAACTTTTAGTAAGGCTGTTTCACAACAAAAACCTCAACGAAAACCGAACTGCAAAGGAGTTAGCATATTAAAAATTTGGGGATTTGGGTGGCCATTAATTGAATGGAAAGGGTGCCATGGAACAAAGAGATTTTTTGGGTATGGGTCGTACAATATGAAATGGTTGACAACTGTTTTTTAAGCAATGGTACCTAGATATCCCAGGATCTGAATATAAAAGTCCTCAGTTTTATGAGATTGACGTCCAGAGTTCAGAGAAATAGGCGAACGAGGGTCTTAATTAGAAAAGTGGTTGAATTGTCTTTCACAAGATTTCCGGCAAGGTTGAAATTATTAAATTTATATAATTTTCAGTTTTTATTTTTATATATTAATTACAGCAACGTGACATAACAATATTTTCTGTTAAGGTGAAATTCACTTTGAAACGTGCCAATGTAGAAACCGGCAGTAAACGAAATTTTCTTTTCAGGACTTGGGCGAATTCAACATAGCCACTTCCTCTTTGCACGCATTAAGCAATAGCATGGCGTCTTCCAGAACTGAGAAACAGAGCCCGCACTCCTCCCCCCGCTTATCAAGACGAAGCACAACCCCAAATGTTATGGCTGTTCAAAATGATTTATACGCGGCTCATCACAGTCAAGCATTATTGCCTTCAGCTTCGTTGGGGGGAGTACACTTAGTGACACAGGCGCATCAGCCAGCAAGCCAGCCGCAGCCGACTGCGCCACCATTGCACACTATTAACGGCAACATTTCGTTTAGTCAGAATTTTTGCTCAGGAAACAAAGTTTGCAGTAAAACCTCGAACGTGAATCGAATGAGTGCTCCGATGGCTGCGGCAGCCACTCCCCACACCAGTATGAACAAAGTCTTAAACAAAACACTGTCAGCAGAAAGTAATGACTGCGGCAGTCACACAAGTGAGGCTTCCGTGGCGTCTGCAGCAGTGCCAACGGTCGCTCCGCCACTTCCACCGCGAAAATCCTCTCCAGGTGTAGAAAGCTCAATTAATAGGCAACTTAAGCCGCAAAGTACAGTCGTAGGTTCAAGTCTTCTAAATTTAAATAGTGCGTCGTTGCAATCAAGTAGCTTAAGTAGGAGCACCGAGAATATAACAAGCGTTACAGATCTTGAAGTGCCGCGAACGACGGCGCCGCCAATCCCGAGGCACTGCCAAGCGAAGAACGTGGACACGGTCGCCGATGAACTGCGGAACCATAGGATTTCTGCATCCTTAATGGACGAAGACATTGACAAGGTAATAGTGGGCCCGGCTGAAACAATTTCCGGTGTCATTGATACACGACCACTAGAGGCTAGAAAACCAATTATAGTATCCATATCGAATACAAACGAGAAGGAAGCGTCTGTCTCGAATTCGAACAACTTGTACCATCTGAAGACGGCGTCGACGACAAATAACAATTTGAATCATGTGAGGCATCAATCATTCCCGACTTCATCCAGTGTTCAGCAGAGTTCAGCGCCATCAAAGTCAGTTACTACTCCCCACTTTGGCAGCGAAGTGCAAACAGCCCAGCCTACAGCCAGGTCCGCAACACCGAACCCCCACCCCCACCCCCAACAACACGCAAATAATGTCCAATTTCAACAGAACCCGCTGCTGTACGAAAATGTGACAATCAACAGTAAAGACTGTAACGTGCCATATGAAAACATCAATCTGGAGTACATAGCAAGACTGATGAACGAGGGATATTCCAAAGAGAATGCCATAACTGCTCTGGGCATTTCGCGAAACAACATAGAAATGGCGTGTGACATACTGCACGAATTCGTCTCCAAGAGTAGCGCATAATTCTACCAATATTAATTAAATCCTAGCCCTAAGATAGATCTTGATAGTTGAAGGGAGTGTCTAGCTGCAGTTTAGGTCGTAAGGTTATCTATTTGTACTCTATTTATTCTCGCTTAAGTTACCCAGGCGCTAAGCATTAAATAACAGGTTTCTATCTAAAATGTATGTTAACGACTAAATAAAAACAATCACATTTAAGCTCAGTCAGTTATTTTAAGCCTCTGTAACGAAAGAAATGTATCCACGCCAACGCCACCAACAGTATTTTTCGCGAACGGGGGTAGAAATCAAATTTCCAGTGTGAAAAAAAAACATTTTAGCCAAATTTTACATCGTGTTTGCACAGATTGAAGCACTTGATTTTACGTCTGGCGAATTTTATTAGTACATGTCTTTTTCGAAGGATCATTCAAAAACTCAGGAAATGAGGTGAAGGGATCTCGTAATTTTCAGGCTTATAAAACTAACTTGTATCCAATTTCCGTAGCTAGAGGAGGAACGTTACCTAAAGCCAGTCTCGCAGTATTTAGAAATAGAAATAGAGATAGAAATTTCTCTTCGAAATTTGTCTTGGATTTTTTTTCTAGCTTCAAATTGTTCCTTATCGGGTTGTTGTTTAGCTAGCATCTTTTTAATATTCCATTCTAAAACTTTTATCCAGGAATGAAGGCCAAATGGCCTTGAGTTTCATATGGGACAATTTCAGATATTCAAGCTTGGATTTGGCCAATCTCGGTTTTTACTCTCTCTTTTATAAAAACACTAAGTTTTATCGGACCACATTACTTTGTTGATGAAGTCGGTGATTTTGCAATATGATCTTTTTTTTATTGATCTTAAAGGAACCAGGATTATTGAAAAAAAGATATAAATTATCATCAATCTCACTGGTAATGGCTTTGCCCCGCAGAGTAGTCAGCGCGAAAATAATCTCGAACTAATTAGACAGCCTGAGCTAGTGCTTCATTTTGAGCAAGCAGTACTCCTTTTATGGTATGATCCATTAGCGATTGCAGATTGATCTCTATCGGCCGATATTTCGAATGTATGATATCAGACAGATAACAATTTTATCCGTCAATAGCAATTACTCATAGGATGGATAAATATTAGCTTCCAAATCTTTCGCACTCACTTTTTGCCATCTTTGTGTCTATGTAAAGGGCGAAAGCGTCCTCTTCTGTCATTTACATTCTGAAGAACTTGGGTTTTTCTTCATTTTAAGAAAAACATAAGACTTCCTTCACAAAACTGTGATCTGGATTAATTAAAACTTTCGCTGTCCAACAAATATAGAATAAAGTACCAAAATCGACAAAAAATTATTATTTTCTTCTAATATGAATCACAAGCGTGTGCTGAAATAACTTAATAAAAGTAGTTGCATTGCCAATCACCAAAAGCTCCTTTTTATTGTCGCATCAAATAGTTTACTACTTGCTTGACTATAGGGAAGCGGTCCTTGTTACGAGGAAGAATGATAATGGAACTCTACTAAATGTGGAATAAGGTATATTTTTCCCCAGTATAACTCTTTTTTTTTACCTATTCGCTCACTTAGATATTTATTTCCTCTCACCGTACGGCGCAGCTAAAGCACTCAATCTTTGGCCACGCTTCTTCGATGGGGTTTAGAGAATAAAATTATTTTCGACATTAGCCAACGGAAGTCTAATGGAAAACTATGCTTTTCGAAGAAGTCTTCGTTTTTAGAAGTGACAAACTGAGAGGCTCTGTCTCTGAACATTTTGTGACGCAAATCCTTGCATTCCAAAGTTCTGAAAGGGTGAAAATCTGTTGAAGAGACATTTGGGAGTGAGGATTCCGTAACCTAACTCTGAAAGTTTCTCTACAGTAATCTGTAAAGTATGGACTGTTGCATTGTCTTGAACGAGGATGGGTATGCATCGATTGACTAATGCAGGCTATTTGTCAAAGAATCCTCGCAACAGCAATATTGATTGCCTCTTGATTGAATTATGTCCTCCACAATGACTACCATACAGCAACCATATCCTTCTGTAGGTATAAGGAATATGTTTTTGGGGTAGGCTTATCGGGTTAATTTCCATTTCGTTCCTTGTTATCGAGGAAGATACGCTCTTCATCACGGGTAAAAAATCATTTCTGTTTTTTTAAATTTGTAAATAGTGAAGTCATGGGGAATCATTTTACCGAGTTCCCAAGCACGGCAAATTGCCTATAAATAGTTTTTTGAAGGTATTGGCTAAGTTCAGGGGACAACCCTATGATGCACACATTACAGCTTAGGCGAAAGGAAATTAGATTGCGAAATTTTAATCTGACAAATGCTACGAGTGAGCCACAATTTTTCGCATGAAATTATTACTGCGCAACATCCCAGGAACTTCGCAAGTACAATTCTTGTCAGTAGAATTGCCTCAACCATTGATACCCAGATAAACCGCTGTGTGTTGTGCAGGGTATTCGAACCGACGCCAACTGGAAAGAAAATCTGCAGACTTGCCCAACCGACATGAATAGTTTTTCAGATACTCCGAACTCTATTGATAGACATTTTTACTGCAATTGAAGTCGTAGCTTCAACAGAAGCCTTCAAACGGTCGTTATCGTTGGTTCTTCCTTGTATTACATTTTGAAAACTCATAACCTCGGAAAAAAACTAAGCGGTATTAATATTTGCGCTCTTACAAGCGGATCACGACTTACATTTGAATTCATAAAGAAAAAGAGTACGAATTTGCGGTGGTCTGGTGATCATATTGAAAATAAATTTGTTTAGAAAAAAACTAAAATTTGAAATTGACTAGAAAGCACCTTTTATAAATGTAAAATATAATATGCTTTCCAAAGTTACTAAACAATCTGCAAGCAAAGAATAGCAATAGAACATGCCAACACTCAAATCTTGAATCAACATAAACCCGATATTTCATGTGCCACTCGGGTCGTACCAAAACCCCCGGGAGTATAAAACACAAGCCATGAAGTAGGATTTGCACATGTGTGAAATAGTTTTTTTTAAGAACGCTTTTAAAATAGGAATAAAGAGAAAAGTAGTCCGAACATGAGTCATCGGTCTACCTTTTCTATATTAATACGTTCATAAAACACAGTTCATGTGTGAGTTGCAATTTCTGCTTTCCGGCTTGTGTTTTATAGTCCCGGGGGTTTTGGTCGTACGTATTTGCGATTTATTAAATTAATTATTGTATACGATTTTATAATGATTTATGTAACCATTTGATACTTTGATTTGAAATTTTTTTACTATATTGTCAAATTTCAAGGCATAAGCCAGAATGGATTTTTGCAAGATAAGGTCGTGGAATTATTTTAATCTTTACTGACAAATGTTATTGTTAAGCTAAAGCAAAATTTCCCTTGATAGTAATTGATGTAGAGAGAGAAAGAGACAGAGCTATATATATAAGCAAGGAAAACGTTATTTTTAGCTGAAGATTCCTTAGAGCGCAGGCTCGATCAATCTCCTACAAAAATAAGAAAAAGCAACTGGGTATTAAGGACTCAGTGAGTGGTTAACTACGTTGTTAGTACTATGCCGAGATTTGGTTTTATTATCAGACATACCAGAGGGAATGCACATGCCAGTGCCTAAGTATTGAGATAAGGATCATGCCTTACCACAATTGGAACCCATGAAATAATTAAATAAAATAAATTAAGGTGACGTAACTAAATCTAAACATCTACTAAACAATAACCAAATATCTGCCTGAATCCCTGTCGCTTCTTTAATCCTCAAATACTTTTTTTCTTATCACTGGAATAACGTTTACTACTTACGTTTGAATTTATTGTCATGTCTTGGGTTAGTAAATTATTTCTAGATTTTTCCCAAATAAATATAGTTGATGCAGTCACATCTTTTGCTCTGTCAATAGTAAGTAAGCTTTGGATAACTCGGTACAAACACTCAGCGGTAATTGGGAGGATACTAAATTATTTCCAGCTCCAAGTTCGTGATAATTTACAATGCCAAAAAATAAAATCCCCTTACCAGCTTTAGTATCCTACGAAACTATTTTGGTGCTATGCACCCAGCAATTTGCATACTTTTGCGGTATTGTCGCGTATATACGTCCAAAAATTGGTACACTAAAGCGCTATGGAGCGTATATGTGTCCTCTAAGACGACTCTAAATTCAATACCAGAAAAGGCTATCATCAAACGTGCTCTATAAAAAGTATTATTAAACTTCTTAGTGCCCGCAAAAACAGAAAAACTTCCAAAAAAAGCCGATACATCAACTCAAGGGTATAAGGAGGGTTAAGGAGCGACAAACTCAAAAGGGTATTTAGCATCGGAAGGGTTTCAAGTATGATTTTTAATTCCAGCATTGTTGACTCTGTATATCTACAAAAACCAAACAATTCACTTGGGGTCTTGGTTATAGATTAATTCCTTTTCCTGGCATGTAATTCGTTCATATCATACTCGTGAGAAATTTTTAATGACTTGGTTTCACAGTGAAACAGCTTGCTCCATTATTTAACTATAACAGATTGGAATAGTCAAATTAAATAGAAATTATACAGCTGAGAGAAATCGTCCAGAGTTTCATTGGATTAATTCGTTCAAATCTCGGCTTTTGTTTGGACAGTTTTAAAATTGATCGGGATTTTTTCAATTAGTCTGGAAATTTCTGAATTTGATTTTTCGAAAGTTCCAAACTTGAACTACTCTGAACTTTCATATAATGAACACAGAGAAGTGAAAATTATTAAATTGACAATTTAAGTGCATTTAGCAGTGCTATTTTAGCAATGTCGAATTGGTAGGGCGTAGACATGACTAATGACGTTCGCTGGGAGTTAATATTTTTGTTTTCAGATTTTAATAATAATAATAATCGGAGCGAGTGAATATATTTCTTTCAATACAACAGATTTTTGAACAATAACACGAGTTGGCATTAAGACTGGACCAAAATACGAATTCTGTTGAAATATTTTGGTAAAATTCACGTATTACAAGA
>QYTT01092689.1:0-13305 GCA_006980735.1 Dasypogon diadema
AACTATAAATTGATACTATAAATTTGCTAACAAAATATTATAAATATTATTATATCAAAGTATGTAAATTGTCCTCATTGTAATCAGTGATATAGAACAGGATATACTTTATTTTTTACGGAAAAGGTAAGCATGTATATGAAAGTAAATGTTTTGTTTCAGTGGCTTTAAAATATTTAGCAAAATCTAATTACTAAGATTATTATATTAAAGGAATGCCGTGGTAATTGAAAAAGAAAAAAAAACAAGATTTAAGAGGCCGTACAAAGAACTAACTTCTTGCAAAAAAGGAATTGTACAACGCAACTTGTATAAACTAAAAGCCTTTGCTTACGTATTTATTTTATTTTTTTGCAATCATTTTACAGGTATTATCGGATACGGGTCTCCCTAATATTCTCGTATCAATTTTCTTATAAACAATTTTCTCGTACCAACCTTCGTACGCAATTTTCTCGTGTAAAGTCTTTAGAATTAAATACGCGCGCGAAACTCATGCCGGAGGCAGAGATAGTATGAATTACGGGATAGGATAAACCGGGATAGTATGGATTACGGGAGAGGATAAATCCGCCCCGGAAAGGGGCTGATTTATCCTCTGGCCGGCTGGCCGTCCATAACAAGGGCCTACATATCTCCGAATGAAGGCTACTTAACAGGAAAATCGATGCGAAACCGCCCCTTCCATTCCATGACACTTTCCATTGATGAGACATCCTGCAAAACCGTAGAAGGAATTGAGTGCAAATCCTACACTAGGGTACGCATTCGGAACCGGAGGGGACTCAAGATTCCTTTGAAGCCCCAGCAACGAAGCCAAGCAAAATCAGGGATCCTGAAGGATCCTCGACTAGCAAAGGCAAAGAGAAGCCTGGCAAAGTTGGGGATCCCATAGGACCCTTGACATGCATAGACATACAGAAGCCCAGCGAAATCAGGGATCTCACTGGACCCACGAAGGCAGAAACCAACAGGGTACTCAGTAGTAATTGTCCCAGCTTATTTCTCTGCGCACTATGAGGGCCTACCACCTGAAACAGTTCAGAACCTAGTGAATCACGGTCGCAGACAAAATTTGACATTGAAAATGACTCAACTGGATAAACCTATTTTTGTTAATCTAGGCAAACCGACTGGTCCACATATAAAATAGCCAATTTGCGAAATTAAGGACAAAAACCCGCCGGCTCTTTAGCAAAGCTAAGCGGACGTCGGAGTGGGATGAATACCGGACGGCACTAACCGAGTATTCGGGAACCCAGAAGGTCTAAAAGAAGATCATTGGGAAAATTTACAAATCAACTACCTAAAATGGGAAAGTGTTCCACATTTCTTCAATTTAGCGGTCAGTAGCTCTAAAATGTTGGGCAGTAAGGGAACTTCCCGTTCCCAAATAAATATTTAACAACTTCTTTATTTCAATCGAATAAATAACGAACGACAAGCTGATAAGTTAAACAGTTCTAATAATCACGAAATCCACCCTACCTCTGAGACGATGTACCATACCCCCACCTTTGAAATAATTTTTTGTTTACTTTAACGCCAGCAATCGAATCCTTGCGAATTTCTGAATACTTTTATATTTTACAATTGATTGGAAAGTTTTGCTGACACTTCTCGATAGGAACAGTCAGTTTCGATTTAATTGGAATTTATTTTGTGGATAATTAGTAATTTTTATTCGGAAAATTGGTTCGAAATAGTCGTCTAAATGAGGAATCCTTTAATCTGAATATCAAAGCACTGCTTCGAAGAGTCGAACTACCAATAAACACGTTAACAGTAGATTTTATTTGAAAGTAACTCGACTCCATCGAAATGAACTTATCGTATCGAGAAAATAATGAGGTTTCCCTACTAATGATTAAGTCAATAGGACTTTTGACTTCAAGTGCATAGGAATATATGAAATCCTGTTTGGTTATATTATTAAAGTGACTTGAACACTCAGTAAAGTAGTTGAAAAGGGTACTTGCCACAATATTTCCCCGGTTTGCTTATACATAAAGAGAGAATTAGAAATCAAGAGCTAACCCGGAAATGTCAACTAATTGGCAGCCATTGTGGAATATAAATTAAGCAATTTGGTGCACATTATGCAAACAACCTGTTAACCATTTTGAACTGGATTAAATTAGGTGCAACATAATTGATACATACTAATGGGCTTTGTGAGTTGAACGCATACAGGCACCCTTGTGTAAATGCCTATCATTATAGGAAATGGCTGCGATGATGTAATAATATTTTTCCTTTTCTATACTCCAGTAAAGTAGCATATCTACTTTATATATTTTTGTTAATTTTGTTAATTTGTTAATTTAATTGCTAACCTGACTTCTTATTTCGATTAAATAAATTAAACAAATACTCTCGGCACTTTTACATATTAAATTGAATGAGTACTTTGAAGTTTGCAGTTTCAGCGAAGATCGTATCCTCATTCTTCGTCCCGGCATGTTACAGATTCGACACTTGAAAATAGGGATTTATTGATTTGGACTACATTGTAATGAGAGCCTATTCAATGCCCGAATTTATTAGACGTTGAGCTAATGAAGCTACTTTGCACTCCTTATCTGATTCATTGGGCAGGAATATGGTTGTCAGGTGTGGAGCACTTATTATAGTGTGCACGTCAATAAGATTGAATCTGTTCTAAAAAAAGTTCCACCGTTTTTCTACGTCTTCCATGGATTGATGGCTTTAAGCATCCACTTTTTCCAAGCGTTTGACTTTAATTAATATGACGTCGTCGAAATAATTTCACGTTATTTTATTACTTTATAACAGAATGGGGTAATGTCTTTAGGTTGTCGCTATGTCTGTGTGATTCTTTCTGAGGTATGGTTAGATTCGTCTTGATGTCAGAAGTATTAACGGTTAAATTAAATTAAGAATAAAACAATATTGCGGATTTTAGGCAGAATATGGTTAACTCTAAAAAAGTAACTATTAAATTCCAAAAAATGGAGTATGTGTAATCTGCCTGGTCTGATATCATTTTCCTTTTAAACGGTTGCGATCCAGAAGACTATGAGAAATGGAGATGCTTCTGTACGACTGACTATTTGAAGCGCTAGTTGGAAATTTCCCTGTAGGTCTGATTATTTAAAGCACAGGGGGCAGAAACGGGAGGATAATACCAATACCTCTTGGCAATCCATCGGTTTCTGTTGAACATTAGCCCTTGGTCGTTCGACGGAAGGGTGCAGCTCATGGCTGGTTGGCCTGCTTTTGTATCGTCGGATCATAATTGGCTACTCGAAGTGCCGAAAAGACGGGGAGCGGAACTGATTGCTCGAAGTTCTAGAAAGAGATTTCCCTGCACGACTGACTTCAGGGTTGCCATGCCACTTTGGTTCTTTAAAGACATTTGTGGCTCTGTATCAAAAACAAACTTTTAAAATTGGCTCTTTGGCTCCTTTTAAACTTAAATGACTCTTTTGCTTTCTTTCAACCTTATCTTGAATTTTAACTCGTTTTTTTCCTAATCAATCGCAAAGAAGCAGATTTTTCGCATGATTCAAGAATTGAAGATTTTGAAACTAATTCCTGCCTAGAAGAATATATACTTATGTTTTGTATAGCATATGTATAATAAATATATGTTTATATAGTCGTGTATAATCTAGCTCTCTTTGATCCACATTGGCTCTTTTTCTCGGAAAATTTGACTCAAAAATATTTTGTGGAGTGCCAATCCTGCAGTGACTTCTCTCGCCACAACTAACTACTCAAAGTACCGAGAAGACAAGAAACATATAAGTGACTACTCAAAGCGCTTGACGGGAACCTCCCTGCGCGAACGCTAAATGGAAATTTCCCTGTACAACTGCCTATTCGAAGTACAGGGAGGACGGAAACAGGAAATCTATGACTGGTTTTTTGAAGTGCACCTCCGATAATATTTATTATCTTTCTAGTTATTAGTTTATCTACAAGAACTCTCTCGGTGTTTGCTGGCTGATGTATCTCCGTGGACGGCCCACGAACTGGATGTGCTGCTTTTATAGTGGTGGCTCCCCTTCACACACAAGCGCAGATCTAGAGTGGGGTCACAGTGGTCATGAAGCCCCCAAAACCTTGGTTTTCCCTAAAAAATTAACTGGTGAATGCATGACAACTTTGAGATTTTTGGTTTTTTATTTCCAGGGAAAATTAAGTAAAACCAAAGTTTAGGGAGCCGTCATGAACCCATCTATGGATCCGGGCTTGCCCACACAGTGGGCATGTGAGCCCTAGATGAGATGGTGTCTCGTGTGCAAACTTTACTGGCGTATCATCGCCAAAAGAATGCTAACCTTGGTAAAGTAACCCAATCTATTACAAAAGCTAGTAGAACTCGAAAAGTAGGAAAAATGTAGGATTATTTGACACAAGATGAAAAATAGAACTTTAATGGATTTTCAAGCAAACAAAGTCATGTACAGAAAAGCATTTGCGTGAATTAGGTCTTTGTGAACTATTTGTTCACAAAGATCGTGACGATATTATTTGTATCGAACTTCAGTCATGTCACACGTCTGCTAAAATATACAACACATAGATTCAGTATGACAATAATATTTCACCGTCGATTCGTGACTGGTATTACGTATTCAAAGTTGGTGCGCTGGTGGTAGGTTCTTGTGTACATATAGCCGCTGTATTGTGGTATTTCAGTCATCAAAGGCATCAAGACGCATCAAGTCATTATTTACTTAAATACAACCACTATATCATGGATGCTCATATTGTTTACTACTAGTTTGAGCTTTTATGATTTCCTATACTAAAATTATATTCAGCTATATTAATATAAAATTTAGACTTCAATTTGTTTATATTTTTTAATAATAGCGTCCCTACTTTATAAATAAAAAATCCGCCTTATGGACCCTCATCCTTAACACTGGTAAAATATTATAGTTAAAAAGTAATTTTTACATACTTTAATTTTTAAAATAACGTTTTAGTAATTTCTTTGTTTTTTATCAATATTTCTTTATGAGTCCTGTTACAATTTTAAAACCTTAAAAAAATCTTTGTAAATTACATTGCCCAGCAAGTTATATTGAATCACAAATTAGAAAAACAAATTAACTTAAATGAACAAAAATGTCTTTAGTTTTAAATTCAGAGCTTGAAAAAAGTTAATTAACTGGACAGTTACATATTGTCTTATAAAAACGAATCCAAGACAAAACGCAGTGGAATCCTTACTCATTTCTCGTTCTCCTTACTAAGAAAATTTCTGTGAAAACAATAAAAGTTTCAGTCCTTTATCCAGGAAAATAAAATTTGCTACAAAATACTCCTTTTACCATTTTATCTTCTCGGCCAGCTATGCGCGACCCAAGTCGTTTAATTATGATAGCGTCATGTTTTTCCTACCAACCGCATGGATGAGTAGTTTAAACTTTTAATTAAAGGAGTAACAAATCTTCGCCGTACTAAGGATACAATTTTGTTCAGAGATTGTTTTGTACTAACCAATTCTGTAACTATTTCAACAGACCAATTCATGCAATTTAAGGATATCAAGATTGACAAACACAACGAAAACTAGCCCAGGATATATTCCTCTTATACCCTTCCAGCCATTTAATGAGAAAAATTTCATCTTGAAATCCCCTTTATACCTCACATCCGTAAGGCAAAATTAATTGCTCATAATTTATTAAATTTCAAATTTCCTAGCTAATTGAAAATTAATTAACCGAATTTTTCCTTGTAATTATTCGTGGATTATATTAATACGACAAAGTTGAAAAAGACAGAGAAGTAGAGAAAAGATTATCCCCCAAAATCAATTACTATGTGGGCTGTTTTTATTAATTGCTTGGATAATGGCTTATTAAATTACAATCAACAGCCATGTAGCTGTACAGTAATTACATATTCAGTAGACTTGAAATATCTGTTCTCTCTGGCTATTAATTAATTTATTGTCTGCGGTTTTAGTGACTTGTTTTTGTTTCCATAGGATATTATCGAACTTTTTTAAATTAAATATAAAACGATGGTTAGCAGATTCAAATTTTGTGTTGTCACCAAGATTGGCTGAATTTTGAACGATTCACAGGAATTTTATTCTAAATGAAGAAAAAAGACATGGCTAACTAACGCACTGAGGTAAGATTACCAACGAGAAAAGGAGTTCCTTATCTGTGTCGAGTACTCTAAACAGTACAGAGAGAAAGAATTGCCAATTATTAGTTTCGCTGTAAGTGAAGGCAATATATAGTCTATAATAGCGCATTTTATTATCTTCTTGATATTTTCTTCAGAACAAAAACATCTCATATTTCCTAGCACAACGCCTATGGTGGCTAACATCCGGATTGAAATGCCACTCGAGACTGTAGTTAATAAACGTAGTTAATAAATCTTCTAAATGCTGACAGGAATACATACAACTGGACAAATTTATAACTCAGTAGGAAAAGTGTTCATTAATGAAGTAATGAAGAAATGTACACTACTATACATTCCCAACATCAATGGATTTCAACAAAGTGATATCATTTGAAATTCATTAATTACTCTTTAGTACATTATTCATTAATGAAAATGTAAGGATAAAAATAAGGTTTATTTAAGTATTGAATTTTTACTGCCGTTCTACTTTGTTCCTTATCATAAGCATATGAGAACTTTCGCTCAAAATTAAGCATTACCTTGTCATCAACAGTTTCTATCTACGTTGTCACCAATAGTCTCTGTTATCTTACCCTTTGCATTACTATATCATTGATGTTAGCGATTTCTATTACTCTTCGGTGAAATTATTCATTACCGTATTCATCAATTACTCGATTTCCTACTGGAAACGAAGTCAAGCTGAACAGCCTCCGCGACAAAACATACATAGACTGCAACATATAATTCGATGATTTTCTGCTTTCTGCCGATAAGTCGATTCCAATGCTGAGATATTTGTTTGTTTTGTTTGCAGGATGTACTGAGATGCAATAATGGAAAATTTTGTTTGAATCTACTTTGTGCAAAAATTTTAATTTGGTAATGTTTTAAAAAATATTTTCTAAATACAACTTTGGCAGAAAAAAAGATAAAAAAATCAAAAGCTTCTATATGACATATTTGATGTGGTAGCCTGAAAGGCAGATATTCCATTTTTCCATCCATTTTTCAACTTTCGGGCGGAACGAGGCACGGGGCAGCCCAGTTAAAGTATCACATTTTGCATGGACAGATTATACAACCAGCAGCATGTGGTCTAATTAATTGGTTTAAATATCTTTTAAAGAAGGGAGAAACCTTTTATATGGTAGCGTGCAGCAAAACCTCTTTTTTGATTGACTTTGCTAAATCAACTGTCGCACGTACCAAGCACATGAATAGAGCCTTCTAAAAGTCCACAAAAAATTTACATTGCCTACGTAAGCTGTGCTTTATTTACATTGTCTTCGCACCTCACTGAAAGGTACGTTCCTATGTTAGATATTGTTAATTACATACAATCCTCTTGTGTCAAATGAAATGGTTTATTATAGCTATAGCTAAATGGGCTGAAGCATACGTCTGTACAGTAAAAAAACACAGGATGTTGCACAGTAAAAAAAAAAAAAATACAGAATGTTGCACAGTAAAAAATCGTCAAAAAAATTGTGGTTCACTTACAAAATTTGTCAGGTTACAATATCCATATATATCTACTCTTCCCTCATTTTGACTATTTTAGCGTAGAACGATATAAGATGGGTCTCTTGCCTGTATTTGTCAAAATATCAAATAATTTCGAAGGTTTACGCATGTCAAATAATTTCGAAAATCGAATCCGGATATAATTTCTTTAAGACGCCATATCTCAATGGGTAATACAGATGGACTCTCCCCCACATCCTCTCTCTTATACTGTTTTTTCTTAAAATGAGCCAAGGAGTAACCCCTTCAAGCAGACCGTTGAAGTACTTACGTATATTAGGACTTGAATACCAAGAGATCAAAAGAGAATATCTTCTGAGTAATTATTATGACTTCCTAAAGGAAATTCAGGACCTCTGTAAGCTCTTGTGGCAGGGCCATCTATTCTACCATGAGACGCTCGCCAAATACAAAGTTTAAAAGAGGAACGTAAAGAAAAGAAGGAAGATTGACAGTGAACGCCAACGAATTATAACATTTTCAATTTTGGTACAATTGTTCAATAGCACTCCCCCCAAAAACAACCTTGGCATTATTCAATACCTATTTCGTGTGCTAACTATCTTGAGTTTGTCTAACTGAAATCTAAGAAATAAAACAACAAATTTCGATATACATTACTACGGACGTTCAAGCAAATAAAAAAAATAAATAAATAAATAAAAAAGGTGCCACAGAAGGGATTCAACAAAAACAAAATATGGTTTTTTCTTTTATTCTCTGGGAAGACAACTGCTAATAAGAAATATTCGAGCAAGAAAATTTCTGAACCCACACTGAATCAGGAGTTCTTCACACTGATAATACAAAACAAATTTCTGCCTCAAATCAAGGAAGGAAACAAATAAAGAACACTATTAAATGAGATAAGTGTGGCTATCGTTAAAAGTAAAGAGAATGGAATTTTGGTTACACGTCTTATATCAAATTAGAGGGAAGTTTATGAGAATTCTACATTACGTAAAGAAAAGTTAACATGACCTTTACTACTATTTTGTGAAATTTTCGTATTTATGTAAAAAAGGTAAAAATTTAAATTCAAGTGGGTTAAAGTTTCCAATTAGATATGGGAAATTAAATGTTTGAAATTTATTGCTTGGCTTTTCCTATTCCACTAAGCGTAGTTATCTCTAAATATTTTAGCGGAATATTTCATACATCACCTTTAATACATAAAAGCTTCAGCAGGCGATAACATAATGCAATTCGAAAATAAGGAGCATTCTTCTGGGAAAAATTCTGAAACAATCACCCAAATGCTTTATGAATTCAGATAGCATGGAGAAGATGAAAAGTTTCAAGCACCTGAATACGCATTAGACAAAAGGTCCCATCTTTTGCCATTGAGATAACATGAAGCTTTTACGAAATTCTACGTATATATTCCTTATGTGAATAAGAAATCAACAAGTGCTTGATATAAAAGGAATGCGAAGAAATGACATATAAGAAATTAAATTCTCTCTAAAATGGAAATTTTCTACAGAAAAAAAACTGTAAGGTAATTAATTTTGCTTTTATATAATTTAGTTAAAGTATGATTAAAAATTAAAAAAAAGTAACAGTTACCAAAGTAGTTGGCTATTTCGGGAGTGTCAACAAATCTCAAAAGACAAAATCTCCGCGATACACGAAATCTCAATATTAGAAAATCTCCAAATTGAAAATATCCACTCTTCGGGTACAAAATCTCCAAAAGTGTAATAGAAAATATAAAATGTTTAAATAAAAAAGCCAAAAAAGAAATTAAATATCCAAAAAAAAGTAAAAAATACAAAAAAAACATCAAAATATAACAAAATCAGGAAAAAAGTAAAAAAGTAAAATGAAATCATCCCAACTAACTAAAAGCAGGTATTTAGTAGGTATTTGCACACATTTAAGTCACATTTTGAACACACGGTGTGTTAACAATTATATTCCTTGTTTCTTGAAAAAATAAATGTGACTATAAGGTTGTAAGATTTACAAAGAAGAGGCTAGATACAGCCACTTCAATTGGTGACCCCGACATCCATTATTGGGTGAATTTTTACGTGAAGACGACGTAACAGAAAAATAAGATTTAAAGTGATTTGTAAAAAAGAAAATAGCAAAGAAGAAAACAAAGAAGATATGAAAAAAAGAAAGGCCATAAAATTTTCTTTAAAAAGAGTAAAGGAAGTGTTATTTAAAAAATGTCAGAACAAATTTTCCTTTTAATATATATAGATTATTTTAAATATATTTTGTTTTCATTTTTCTATTAGAAGGTATTCATAAGAACTTGATTCAAATTTTTTTGTGATAAATATAGAAGTTAATGAACTCTTCCAGTCATAAATAGGAAAAAACTTGAATAACTTTGTCGTGAGCGCCTTTTTAGAATGTCGAATGATTTTTTTTATTCTATTTATAAAAATTGTACGACACCATTTTTATTTTACATTTTGAAATTTTCACGACATTAATTTTTAAAAATGAAATTAAAGATTTACTTTTATTTTGTAAATAAATTCATTTTTATTTTTACTAAAAACCTTTTTTTAATTCGTTGCTTTTAGAAAAATCCTTTAATTGCTTTTTAGTAAATTTTATTTTAAATAATTATTACTGGAAATACTTAATTATTTTTAAGTTTATACATGACTCGAATGAAACTTATTTCAGCAACTTTTTCCTGACTCCTTTAAAACAATTTTTACAGATTTCAGTGTCTCCTAGATTTCTCTGTAAGTTTTCTGCAAAGTAGTTGTATGTCTATGATAAATCAAAGTTTCATTTTTTTTCAAAATGTTTCTGTAAAGCTATGTAGACATTACTTTTATTAAGAGATAAATATAAAAATTAGATAAAAAGTAATTAACTACAAAAATTAAATGTAGCTAATTGCTACAACTTCAATGGCGGTACAAGCTGGGGATGCAGAAAATAATGCGGTCAATAACAACGTTAGTGTCACTTCGGTCAAATTACCAAGTTTCTGGTTTAATTGTCCAGAGGCTTGGTTCTTTCAGGCCGAGGCAGAATTTAGTACTAAAGAAATTATCACCGATAGTACTACATACGAGTATCTGATCTTGTCTTTGCTACATTACGGACGTCTTGGGCATAAGTAATAAATATGGAAATCTAAAAAGAATTTTGTTGTCTCGTTTTACGGAATCGGAGGAAAGAAGACTCGAACAACTCCTATGCAATTTAGAGTTGGGGGATAAAAAGCCCTCTGAATTTTTTAGGTCGATGGCTAGCACTTCTTCAACTTTTGTTCAAGACCTGTTAAAGAAACTTTAGTTTATTGAAAATTTAGAAGAGATCTTGGAATTGGCTGATAAAATTTTCGATGTGACAAAAATTAACTTCATTCCAGATGTCAATAGAACGGGAAATGTAATGATACATTTAAATGTATAAAATATGTAGTAAAATGTAATAAAATAAATACGTTAGAAAATCAGATTAATGAGTAAAAAAAAGATATTGAACAATATCTCTCTTTTGGTAATAATTCTCCAACATGAAATTTTAAAAATTTTTTCTAAAGCTAGATACCGAAACAGATCCTCTAGTAGGAAAATAGGAAATTTTAAATAGTATTGCTCTAAATTTTTTGATTAAAGCTAGTAAATGTGTTTCCCATACGAATATAATAATAATTTTTCTAAGCTAAAAAACTAATTAACACGTCAGTGTGCCTTAATAAAAATTATATTTTAAATTCTAAAAGATTATCTTTATTTGATCGAGAGAATAATCTTAGATTTTTAATTGACTCCGTAGCGGAGTCATTCCTCATCGATTTATATAAGGAATATAAATTAAATCCAAACTTACTTCTTTCAGCTGCTAATGGCTCAACTATTAAAACTTTTGGAACAAACTTATTAAAAGTCAACTTTGGCTTACGTAGAGGATTTATGTCCCCATTTATTATTGCGGAGGTAGATAAACCGATTGTTGATGCTGATTTCTTGATAAAATTTAATCTGCTAATTGATTTAAAAAATAAAAAAAAATAACTTGTTGATGTTAATACTTTTTTGAATGTAAATGGAATTGCAACTTTTGTAGACAGCCCTTTACCACGATCTTGTATTCTTGACAATGGGTTTGGTAAAATTCTCCTCAGTTCTCTCAGTTCATCTCAAGCTCCACAGAATGGTAGACTTGTTAAACATGTTGTCCATCACATTTTTAGCAACGGTCAGTTGCCTTTACATTACAACACCTTTCGATCTCTTTAAGAATCTTTAAGAATGCCTTTTGATTTGCGGAATGCAGTCTAAACTTTTCAAAGATTTATGGATCTGTTAGTAAAAGGTTTAGATTTTACTTTCGTATATATTGACGACATTTTAGTTGCAAGTAAACGTAAAGAACACTTAAAGCAACTTTTTCAAAGATTAGAAAAATATGATATTAATATTAATGCCTCTAAATGTATTTTTGGTGTAGAATTCTTAGATTTCCTGAGTCATGCAATTTCTAAGAAAGGAATTTTGCCTTCAGACGAGAGACTTAATGCTATTAAAAATTTTGCTTCTCCAAAATCTATTAAAAATATCAAAAGAATGTGAATTATTATCACCGTTTTATATCTAATTTGGTGAATTTATCAAATCCAATTCATATTCATCTCATAAATTTGAATAAAAAATCGAAGTTTAGTAGAAAAAACTTTTCGTGATCTTCGCATTATGAGAGTAATTTTTTGGTGATTAAGAACAAATTAGCAAACGTTACACTTCTAGCTTCATACGAATTCTTGGGAACCTGTAGCATTTTTCTTGAAGAAACTTTCACCAGCGGAAACAAAATATTCTGCCATTAAACATTTTCAATTCTTTTTGGAGGGTAAGAAATTTATCATTTTCACAGACCGTAAGGCTTTAACTTCCATTATTCATTCTAAAATAGAAAGAAGTCCTGGACAAGCTAGGCATTTAGATTATGTTCTGCAATTATTCAGATGACGATATCAGACATATAACAGAGAAATAGAATATTGTGGCAGATACTTTATGAAGAATCGATAATTTAAATTAAAAATGTGATGCACTCGATAGTAATAAAATAGATTTACATTTCTTAGCTAGGATGCAAAAAGAGGATGAAGAATTAAAACTTTTACTTCAAAAACCAATTGTGAATTCCTCTTTTAAATTGAAACAAGATCCCGGGCTCACAGTTTGTGTGATGTATCTTTGAATAAGAATAGACCTTATGTGCCAGGTATTTGAGCCTTTAAAAAGTTAATTTCCTTAAGATATTTTTCGCCCAAAATGAATACAATAATCGCCTTTTGGATAAAAAGTTGTGTAAACTGGCAGAAAGCTAAGATACATTTGCATACTAAATCTAAAATAGGTCAATTTTAATTACCGCGTAACCACCTTGAGCATATACATATAGATTTTGCCACCTTCAAAAGTTTATACGTATTTATTAGCTAGATATAGATATACACGTTGGCCAAAGGTTTTTCCTCTTAGATATTCTACAGCAGCATCGATTGTTACGACAATTTTGGAACAATACATTCCTTGTTTTGGAATTCCTATAAAAAATTTCATGAAGATTTACAAAGTAGAGGCTAGCTACAGCCACTTCAAATGTGGTGACCGAAGTTTTTTTGAGTAAATTGCAATGTAACCATAAACACGAATTAGAGTC
>QYTT01092689.1:41234-60330 GCA_006980735.1 Dasypogon diadema
CCCTTGTATTTGTTCAAGTGCGTGAAAAGGTTATCTTTATGTTACCTGCCGGCAGGATAAGTGCCTTTAGAATTCTGAAATCAATAGAATGTAAATAAATAGCCCCAATCAGAGATAGAGTCAGAATTTAACTAATTACGTGCATTGGCGGTGAGGGTGCAACAAATTTCCCAATTAAAAGGACAAATCGGAAATAATGGTTATCTATTTTTGGACAATTCAGCCATGGTACTGATTAGCCTGAAACATTTTGGTCAATGTAAGCAATTGGAGGAAGTACTTTGCTGGGTTGCTGACGTTTTGTTTAATGGTGGCCGTGGTAAAGTCATTAATGATGGCAGCGATTTTTAATTTTGTTTTACGAAGGGATGCTCATATAGATTTTTTTTCAGAATCAAATACATTGGACAGAAAATAAGGTCTTAAATAGATAATAGCCACTATAAAAGCTCATGAGAGGCAGTACAAATCGCTATTAAAATTATGTCATTGAATGTTTTAATCCTTAATAAACTTTAATTTCATTCGATCTAGTCCAAAGGCCTTTCCACATGGCGTTTAAATTTTCCCTGTTTTAATGGAAAGTCTTCCAAGGAACAACACTTAGGTGTCCCCCTTCGATCCCTTTTATTTTCTTATTTTCACACATGTTGTAGTAATCGAAAAACTAAACGACACGTGTTATTTTATATCTGCGGAAAAACGGTTTAAAAGGGTGAAAACCACCCTCAACGCTTAAAGATATTTTTGAATACTTTGTTGACTTAACACATTTACATATCTTGGCGATGAGATTTAGTTATGCGTTCTTAAATGTAAATTTATATCGTAATTTAATAATGTTAGGTACTCTATCTGAAAATTGTCTTATAAAACATTGCACACCCGAAAACCATATACGTCAAGCGGTTGAATCTTCCCAGTTGTCCCTTTTGGGATTATCAACTGTATGATACTCTTGTCAGCCGGTGTTGCCTCCTGCACAGAATTTCCTTAACATCCTTTGTTTTCTTTCTATAATTTAGTTTATAGAAAGTATATTTCTTGTGGAATTTTAAATTAACTGCGATCATATAATAAAAAAAACAATATTTCTGAACTTAAAGGAAAAAATCAGATATTTGATACCATTTTGTCATTTCCATGTTATTTGCGTAAGCACTATCGACACAATTGCATTTAAAAAATGTATTGAAATGCAATAAAGAAGATATACAAAAAGTTACCGAATGACCAACTGATCTCTAGCTGACTGTACTAAATCCCTCGTTGCAGGAAGTCCCTTGATGGATGCCTGACATTAAATTTAAATTTGCAGGCTACTCCTGGACTCTTTGCCATGGGCTCAGTTTTTCCGAGCTTAAATACGATCATAACACAAAACCATGGAAAAAGTTGATCCGAATTAAACAATTTCCATGAAAGTGATTCCCACAGCAGTGAAATGTAAACAAAACGAACACTGACAGGAATGTGTAATTTTAGTGGAGGAAAATACGGCAAGTACATAAATCTTGTCTCCATTCTATCCTCAAAGGAAGGGCTCTTCAATTTAGAGACTCAATCCACTTTAATTTGAGTCATTGCACTCGAAAACCGAATTCAATCGATTACAGTGATCGCACCAAAACAACAAAGAAAAACAGCAAAAACCTCACGAATTGCATCAAATATCTGATAAATTAAACAATTACAACAATAAAATAAAACACTCACCTGAAATTTACACAGAATTACATCACCAAAAATACACAAAACACTTCACTTTTTAGGCTTTATTTGGCATAAATTCTGCTCGCTAACTGCGCGATAAGTGACATTTGTCAAATTCGCTGTTCCACATATTCCCGCCAATCGGAAGTGGTGACTTCATGGTTTCTTAAGGTGGGAAATTTAGTGGAATTAATGAAATTCGAATCAAAGTACTAATCAAAAGGATTATTAAACATAACCTTAATTACTTATATAAAGGGAGGAAGAAAAAAGAAGAAAATATATCTGGAAATAATTCTTAGACATTTTTCTGAATTTTCATCACTACCATGCGGCATGCACTGCAGAAAGTAATTCAAAAAAGGGTGCAAATGTAGAACTCGATGAAAAATCTAATTTCATATTTTTGAATAGTAGGAGTATTAAGCCAAAATACAATCCTACTGGAAAATTTAGAAATAAAAGGCCCTGTACCATTTACCAATAGGCTCAACCTCACTTTTTCTCGTGCATTCGCGTAGAGAAAAATTTCAATAGACCAGCAGTAGTAAAATGCGGACAATGTCCACTCCAGGAGTCTATCATTAGTATGCTACGTTGTCCAATATTTACGAAGGATACATTTTCTAACCAAGTTTTAAAATGTGCTGTACAAATAAAATGAAAATTATTTGATGAAGAAAGTCTACACTTGTGTATATTAAGAGAAAAGTTAATTTATTTTATTTTATTAATTTATTATACATACCAGAAGTCAGTTTGCCAGATTTAGAAACCATTATAAAAACGTTGTCTGGCCTGAGTTTTTCTAAACAATTGGCCCAAAATTGCTTTCTTTACAACAAGAAAATGTTGTGACAATAAGTTTCCATCGGCATTAATAGTTGGCTGTACAGTGTAACTATGAGTAGTTGTTGAAGGTGATTGCATAACACATTCAATTTTTTTTAGTCCCTTCAACTGCCAATGTTCGTCCAGAGTGGATTTCCAATTGAAAGCCGCTTTAGTCAAAATTACAAATATTTTGTGTTCCGTAGAGTGAAATGTATTGTTTAGCTATTTCAATAAATCCTTCTGCTTTTTTCCTCAAACTTTCTTCTTCTTCTACAGTTTTCCTTGTTACAAATTTATTAATTTTCCTTGATATAATCCGACGAGCCTTTTTAAATCTCCAAAACCAGTTACGAGAAGCTTTAAAAGAAAACGAATGTCTCCATCCACCTCCTTTTTCGACTGTAATGCCCACTTTTGTAAATCAATATCAAACCAGAGTCAAGTGCCGCCTCAAAATTTTTCAATGTAATTTTCGAAATTCGAAATAATTTGTCCTTGTAGGTTGTTTAACTAATTTCAATTTCAATTTATTCAAAAAAGTAACCATTGTACAAGTAAGATAAAGTCTTTTCATTATGTACAAAAATAAATACAATAATAAACTAAGTAGCACAAAAATGGATCAAACGATGTACTTAAAAAAAAGGAAAAATATATCGAATCCTGAAAATTTCAGCTAAAGTAATATTGTGTGTAAAAAAACAGTTGAGGAAATTAATAACTTGAAATAAGTTCAAAGTAAGTAGATTACGTAACAGAGATTAAAAAGTTAAAGATACTATTTTTTATTGAGGTGAGTGTGCTGGACCGAAGCGAGAGCTTAATCGAAAATGGCAAGCCATTCCAAATTTTAATACCATGGCAGAAGAACAGGCGTTTAGTGACTAAATAATTGCATCGTGGCAAAATAATATTGTACGTCCTACTGGAGCTAGCAAAGTCTAGGAGTTCGAAAATATAACATAACATATAACAATGGGCAATGATACTTGATAATTTTGGCCAATAACATGACAGAACGAAAATCAAAATACTTAAAAATGCTGCAGCCCAAAATTGAATTAGTAAATTGTGAAACATGGTCGTATCTACGGAGGTTATATACATACCTGATTACAGAGTTAAAGGAAATTTCAAGCTTTCTCCCATTACTGTAATCTAGTTTACCAAAAATTTCGCAGCCATATCTTATGACAGGTATTAGCAAAGATCGAACCAAGAGTTAATCGCATTGGCATCGGTATGAATTTACTTGAAATCCAAGGAGAACGTAAACCACTATAAACTTTGCTAATTGCAGATCTGATGTGATCACCCCATATAAATGTGCTGTTGAATACGACCCCAAGACTTTTTGCAGAGTTCACATAAGGTATAATAGTATTATTGAGGGAATCATATGGGAATTCATCCACATCTACTTTAGTACGATAAATAATCAAACACTTGGATTTCGACGGATTTAGTTTCAAATTATTGTCAATAGACCACAAGTGAATGGCTTCGAAGTCATCATTGTAATGGCATCTTCAATGAGGCCAATTGGCCTAGATATATACAATTGTGCATCATCTGCATATAGGTGACGATTTGAGTGAGTTTCGATATTGTGATTCCTTTTCTCACCAGATCTCCAGTAACACACCGGTCTTTCTTGTAATCGTAATACAAATTTTCTTCCTCTTCTGAGCAAGCATCTGAATTTTTATCAGTTACATCTCCTGCCCAAGTAGTATCTTCAATTGTACCCTCATACTCCTTAAAAGGTTCTTGGAAATTGAGAGTTTCTTTTTCCATAACCTCCACTCCATTAAAGTCTGTGGTTTAATCAATCAAAATTTTCTCGAAAGTTTCCTTCAAACTCTATTTCGTAATTATTATTATTATTATATAGAAGATTTATAACGTTATTTGGATTCACTCTCATTTCTGATACACTATGCACCAAACATTAAACACAATAAGTTTACTCGCACGTAAAGCAAAACCCTGAATCGTTTGCGGGTAATTTGTGTTCGACATCTTTATCATTAATCCGAATGCTGTCTGATAAAACTGCAGTTGTAAATTTCATAAATTCATATTTCGTAGATAAATTAACTTTTAATGCCACTACTTTATCGAATTTTGAACTAAATAATTTTATCGTGTTTCTGTTCAAAATATATTCAACAAGCTCTTAATTGTGTGCAGCATGTAAAATATAAAATGGGAGTACTTACTTGCGATAAATTGAATGTCATTATCATCATTTTACAAGTACTTATCTATAGTAAAGTGAATTAGTATCTTTTATTTACCACCAATTAAATTTGCGACAAAACTAAAACACAGAAAAAGAATGAAAGGCTTTTCTATAAATTTCATAAAAAAGTGTTGGGAATATGGCCTAAACAATCACGTTTATCTTGAAAGCGACCTAAGGCACGTAGATAGATGTTTCATATCAAACTAAAGTTGAACTTCTGAAAAATCCAAAACCTTATTAAAACTGTGAAATTTGAAAAATAAGTAATGATTTTACCAATTTGTCAAGATTGAAATTCTTGGTCTCGCTAAAGGAGGGGTATAGGGGTGGTTGGGGATCTTTTAGAACAGGGAAGAGGTTCCCTATCAAATGACATCTAATTGTGTTTCATAGGGTGTGCATTAAAAATATTACAGAGTATTAAGTTACTCAAAAATATCTTAAATCCTTGAGGGTAGTTTTCACCCATTTAAACCGTTTTTCTGTAGATATAAAAAAATACATATCATTTAGTTTTTCGAGTACTACAACATATTTGAAAATAATAAGAATCGGAGAAGGTCCTTGTTAATTACTTCAGTATGGCAGCGAAACTTTCAAGAGGTGGTACTCTATTTTGGTTGTTTTCTTTATCTGCACTCTTTGGGACCCCAACTCAAAAAAGACCAAAAAACGATCTCTGTCCATTCAGAATTATTTGACTCCACCCCCCTCCAATCCACCGAAAAAACAACCATATTTCGTCATTCGACACCGTATTTCTAGTGAGAGCATAGATGGCGCAGATATTTTCCTACACTTTTTATTTTAACTACTACCTGATAACTTTATTTATATTTACTTGATAATAAATTTAGCAATAACATTTTATTGGATAATAGTACAAAAGTTTAAGAAATCTTATGAAGTACAAAAAAAATATGAGCTACAAATTCATTCAAATTTCAATATTAACTAGCTTGGCGAAACATTCGCAAAACATTCGCGTTTATAGCTTTAATTTCTAGCTTACCCGAGAGCTTGTGATTCCTTTTGTGAGTTTTTCGTGCACCGATTTTAATGATTCCAACACTAATCGAAAACTTATCAACTGAATATGAAACATGAGTAATAAAACTTTTAAAAAAGTCGAAACGAATAAATTCGGCAAGAAATAGAATTGTGGCGTTTCGGTTTACTCCACGACACAATTCTTTTTCTCGCCTACTTTAGTTTTATTAAAGTTTATTTTTTTATTTTCTTATATTTTTCTTGTTTTTTTTAGTTTTATTACTGATGTTCCATATTCAGTTGATAAGCTTTCGATTAGCGCAGAAACAAAATCACAAGCTAAGGTTGTTCGGTCTAACTCACGCTTATAAACCACTAAGGGCTAAACCGTTCCTCTCTCAACTATTCCCTGAAGATCCTTATTTTCATGACACACCATATTCTTCTTGAGGATAAGCTTGCTAACGTGCACCTGCACATCATCAATGTATGTTTGACCCCATGAACAACATCATTAATCTACAAACTAAAGAGAAGTGGTCCAAGAATTGAGCCCTGTGGAATTCCCGATGACAGAAATGCCGGGTCAGAAAAGAAAAAAAATCACTACAATATTCCATAAACTATTTAGTAGATATTATTATAAGGATGTAAATTTAATTTTACATCTCTAGTTCATTTGATTTCACATATTCAATTTTCGTGGTACTATTTTATAATATATTGCGATACTTTCAAGGCTCACGGGTTCAGTGACATTAATCCAATGAGTGTACAATATGCGACTAAGATGGGTGCATAATTAGTATCTGTCCCCAATGCATCTTACAGTAGTACATGTTGACGCGATGAGAAAAACTTCAGCAAATTATGGCCAAACGAACAAAACTCTTATATTTTAAAACATTATTCAACACTCTATCTCAAATCAAATGAAATGAAAATGATTAGCTTACTTAATCTACCAACCTGTAGCTGTATAAATCCAGTAAATTATAAATGATTCAAAGTCCAGGAATGAGTTCATTTTGGAGTGCTTTTTGTTACGTAAAAATTCTTGGAAAGTTAAACCGCGAAACCCTCAAGCGAATATCAGACCCATAGCAATCATATTCATGTATGGCTATGGGTTTGCCTGTGAATATTCCGGATGTACATCTGACCAGGTACAGAGCTTTCGGTTGAATAAATCTATTTAATTAAACATACCAACCAGATTTTTCGGCAACAATGTTGAAATCCGAAAACTAAAACGCCTGAAGCAGTAATACATAAAATAAAACTCTTTTCCTATCTCAAAGGTGAAAAATTAAAATTGAATCTTTAAATTGAGTTTTCGTTTCCACAGGTGTTCAAAGAATATTAAAATATTTTAGTTTTGACCCAGGCAAAATCTACAAAATTGTAGTAGTAATTTTAAATGAGGCTTCTCGAAACAATAGTTATTAATATTAACATAATCATTACAGACTTTGACTTTAATTACTATTTTCAAGAAATTTTAAATAAGTATAATTTTAGTTTAAAGCTCTGGATAAATTCTCAGATCTCGGAGGTATTCTTAAAAGCTTAGTTTGCATTTTGATAGTATATTATTAAAAAAGGCAAGGTTCAAAATTGGAACGTACTGAGGAATAACCACCAACAATGATTTTAATTACTTCGATTAAAGTCTTTCAAAAATTGCGGGACGTTTAGAAAATCTTTTAATTAGTTGGGTCCAAAACTGCTTCTAATATATCTGAATAAATTTACTTAGCCGAATAAATTTACTTAGCCGGATATTCTCAAGTTTTTGACCAAGAACGGAACGAATACAATCCAACAGCCACCAAATTCGTCACCAAATGAAGAAATTGAAGACGGCTCTGAAAGCCATACCAAAAACCGAGTATCAAAAATGTTTCGAAGATTGTATCAAGAGTACTTTGAAAGGGACAATATCGTTTTGATGAATAAAGTGTTTTTAATTTTCTGAATAAATTTATGAAACATTTTGATCAAGGTGATATCTCAAAACGTGGAAAGTTAGGATTTAAAAAAATACACAATTATTATTCTCATACATCTCTACCAATATGCAAACTTTCGTGACAATCGAAGAGGGTCGATTCAGAAATTTACTATAAATTTGCCGATTTTCCTTGGAATGACTCAATTTCGTAATGGCACTGATATGAGCCTGATATGTGAACGTAATTCAACAAAAAATGTGAAATGGAACGTGACATTCTAAAAATGCAACTTTCTATACTGTAGCCTACCATCACCCCTCCCCTCCGAATTTGCGCTCATGAGAATGAAAGAACCAGGTTATACAATGCCAAGTATAACCAAAGACATCATTTTTAACTCCCGAAAATTTACAACCAACTAAGGGTACTTCTTGGAAATATGAAGGGACACACGATCTTATTAAAGCGCGAATTTTTTCCACGGAAAACACAGAAGCCTCAGACACCAAAATATATTCCGAGCTGAGGGATGAGCAAAGGGTCTGAGCGAATGTTTCACTCATGCAGCGCTTTTCAGTTCATTATACCGAACACATTAAACTAAGAAAAAGTAGAGGGCCGATTTGCCTGTTACGCACTTCATGGGATATTGTAAAAGCGTATCAGGCTCAGGCATTCTACTGCATGCACACATGTGTGGGCATGAGCATGATGCGCTGCATGTAGGCAAGAAAAAACGCGTAAACACCGGCCCTAAGAGGTGCTTATTTACACTGCTTCTTTTCTATTCCAACACCTTTTTCATCTCATTTTCTCCGCTTTTTTAAACAGGACGAGTTGGAGCGCCCTCTAAATAACTCCTGATCTCCGCCGAGTATTCATTCTTCAAAAGAACAAATTTCTTTGAGAGAATCCTCCACCTTATCCGAACCTATTCTTTTACAGATGTTGAAATTCATACCATTTCAAGGCCGTCCAGGATGTCTAAGGTTCGTGCTGCACTTAAGCAACAAATTATGGACCTCCTAAAACTGTTGAGGAAAACGATCAGCCGGTCATCGCCCCATCTTCCAGAGTTATTGAAAAATGCTGAATACGACAAGTCATCGAGCGGCCATCGATCCAAGGGGCTCCGACGAAGTCCTTTGGTGGCTGACCAGTCATTCCGTGGACTTTATTTCGTAAATACCATAATAGTCATCACTGTTAAATAATTTGTGTTAGTAAAAGGTGTGTGTTCGTATATTGTAAATACCATCTTGAATTGAAAACATCTTGCACAGCAGACAAAAAAGAATGCAATTCTAATAAAGAAGACATTTCCCAAAACACTTGTATCTGATAACGTATTACATCAAAATAAATTAAAGCAGATTCTTCTTACTCACAATCCAGCAGAGACATAGCTTCTTTCTTAAATACAAACTGCTTTAATCTTGAATTTAAGAGCAACTATTCAACTGAACATATAGTAAGAATTTCATAACAACTTAGGCAAGACCTAACCAATAAAGGATATAAAACGAACTGATTACGCCCGAGGAAGAACTACTTGTTGATATTAGTACCTTTCATGAGAGTGTTTGTATAATTTTTGGTTAGCGGCAGTATCTCTGACATTTTCCTGTCACGTTTCGTTTCGATAAAACATTATCCTTGGGGCTGTTGGTTGCTTATGACATGTTTCTTCTTTTGAGCACCGAACAAATTTGAGATGTCACCTACATAAAAGTAAGTTATAAAAGGGAGGACATAATATCATATGCGATTTGATTTTTCTTAACATAATAGAAAATTATTTTGGTTAAGGCAGATATTAGCACAATCCTATCTACATATATTCATTTCAGAGTTTATTCCTTGAATTCATTTATCCCTTAAAGTGCATTTTAAATAATTTTCTTTTGGGTATACTTTTATCTTATGATCAAGAATCATTTTACACGTTCTTCTTTACTTACTGGTTTAAAATATGTAAACATATCAATTCAAAAAGCTCATAATAAAATTCAACTCAGGTAGAAAACTTTTTTAGGTTGATTAAAACCAAATATTTACTAGATACCACCCGATGAGTCTGGTGTCTGCTCTGATTTCTCCTTGGGAATACAGAAATTACGATACGGCGTGAGCTCGCGTAGAATTTACAAGGTTATGAAGTGAACGAAATGAATAATAAAAGGAAGAAAAAATTATGTTAATTTTTTATTAGCGCAAGAATCTAATTCGTATGTTTACAAAAGTGTATTCGATTTTCAAATAGAAAATAGATTTTATCACGCGCACCTTTAATAGACATTGATTAAAAATTTCAGTCACTGAATAAATCGAATTTGTTTTCTTTATATTGTTTCGCTTAAAATTTATTACTTACAATTAGTAATTCTTAAATTGACTTATGCCCTTCAATATTAAGAAATTCTTAAAATTAACCTTCAATAATATGCAGGGTGTTCCAAATCAAAGTACCGCGGGGTATACCACGTGATTTCTTGAGGTGAGCTGATAAAAAAATCGTTCCACATACCCCTCCCCCCTCCCCTAAAGCTCTCCCCTAACGAGTTACAGCCCCTTAAAGATTTTTGATTTTCGACTTTAAATATTTCGAGATGGAAATGATTGCTCATAATTTTTGAATCACCCTATGAATTCTGATTATTTTTGGTTTACTTGAAAGCTAACATAAGAGTCTTTCGTTCGGTATCTCATTTGTTGTTATCGACAACAATTAAATAATAAAAAATAATAATTCCTGGAGATATTATTAAAAAGAATCGATAATTTCAGATTTTTGCCTAGAATTTAGAAAAGTGAATCCATTTAGTTCAAAAAATTTGTTCTACGGAATTTAATTTTATTATTGTTTTAAATGAAATTTACTCTATAATAAAGTACTATAATGATATCTGTATTTTTATTTTGCATATACACTAAAAACCCTCTAAATCGAACAACCCATAAGTCGAATTTCTCCTTAACTCGAAATTTTGGTATTGAATTTGGCACTCCCATCAAATTCGCATGTAAAAGTTTTTCTATAACTCGAATTTTCCCTTACTCGAAAAGCTCCCGTCGTCGAATTATTTCATAACAGACTATTGATTGTTTTCTTACTTTTTTCAGTTCCTGTTTACGATGAACAGGATGTTTTCAGAATCCAGATCCGCCCCGAAGGACCATGAAAAAAAAAGTTGTATAATTTTTTTGTGGGTGAATTGCATATTTCCTTAATAGCATTTCAATTCTGATCGTAATTACTTTATTTTTACCCTATTCCTGTTTGTTTTTATGGATTATTATTATTTTTATTTATTTATTCGGAGCGAAAGAAATTTGAAGGCAGTTAACAATTCAAATTTCAATTTGCTGTTTGCTTCTGTGTCCTAAAGCTGGAGCAGAATGATAATTGAAGGCAATTTAAGATTTTTGTTTAATTAAATTTACTTAAATTTCAAAAGAGCGAGAAATGGGTTTGTCAAGGGTACGTTAAAAATTACATTTTTCGTTCCATCATGGCATCAAAAAGAAGATTAAAAATTCTTGATCTACAAACAAAAATAAGTTTAATCGATCAGATTGAAAAAGGGGGCGAAAAAAGGATATTGCCTGAAATTTGACATACCGTCCAGCATATTATCAACGATCTGTAGCAGGAAGGACGAACTACGAGAAAAACATTACACGTCATCATTAAGCGGTAAAATTAAAAGACGGCCTGCAGCTACAAGGACATCTATGAAAGTGTTTATCAGTGGTTCTGCTACATGCGCTCTAACAATTTCCCAATTAGTGGTTTCTTACTTAAAGAAAAATCACTCGAATTTTAAAAAAAGAAAAATTACCAAGACGGGTGGCTCTAAAAATTAAAAAAAAAACACACACGACATTGTTGGTCATATGGTCAATAAGGAGAATAGTGACTCTTGGAAGACCTGGAAGAGTCTTACGGCCCTGAGATGCTTACTCCGAGATTACTGGAGTGCCGCAAGGTTCTATGTTCGGGCCACTGTTATTTTCAATGTATATCGATGATTTGAACTCTATCACTTTAAATTCGGAAATAATAATGTATGCAGATGATGTACAGCTCTACTTGTCTTCACCCAAGGGCAGAATCGAGGATATGATTGGTGATACGAATTCTGATCTTGAAAGGATTTGTGTGTGGGCTTCAAACAACAATCTTATTCACAATCCTTAAAAGACGCAGAAAATTGTTGTGAGTAAGAATAACTCTGTTATTTTACGGAGTTAATAAGTTTACTAGATGAAAATAGATAGCGCTCACTAAAAGCTCTTGTGTTAAAAGATTGATTTTGTTCTCCATAGCAGTTCAAATAAATACAAATGTGGGCAAAACTGGCATTAAGTTACCCCATTAAGTTAATACCCATCTTTACTTATGCCGGGTTTGTTTAAAAAGATAAAAACGAAAAAAGAAGTATCAACTTTGCACTTGATAGATTGCAGCCGTTCTTTTCAGCCTTCATAATTCCGTTGCCGAAAAAAAACACAGCTAAAAATTCATTTCCTTTTAATGGAACTAATTATATGTTGTGCATAAGATGGAAAATTTTGTTTGGAAAAATTAAGAAAATTGACTTATACCACTAAATGTTTGTCAACATCCCACTCTAGTAACATATTTTTAAGGTATTGCCTAAGCCAAATGAACAACCCTATAATGGACATAGCACAGCTTAGGCGGAGGGAAATTAGGGAAGGGATGATTGGAAAATTTTATCCTGACAAATGTTGCAAGTGAGCCTCACAATTTTTGGCATGAAATTTTTACTGTGCAACATCCCAGTGCCTTCTCAAGTACAATACTCGTCAATGGAATTGCCTCAAGCACTGGTACTCTAAAAAATCTCCATGCCCTGTGCAGGATATGAACCCACGCCAACAGAGGAGAAAATCTGTAGGTGTGTGCCTTAGCCCGCTCGGCCATCGACCTGAAAACAACTATACATGAGTTCGAACTACTTAATGCGATGGCATAAGTCCATATTTAACAAGTATGAGAAATATCTTACTATAAGGCGTGAAATTCATTTTTTATTGTTTTGAAAGAGAGTTGAGAATTCTAAGAAGAGGTTAAGTACCAAATTAAAGTAAAAAAAATTGCTTTGTACAAAATCTAGATATTTACGTCTTTATACACAAAATTACATACAATTCTATAGGCAATTCCATAACTTTTAAATACATTTTCTAGTATAAGGAATTAATTCGCCAACATTAAATATACTTTTTAAATATTTACAAAATCACCTTTGATGGATTTTTTTTCTGGCATAACAGATTTTATTCTAATCAGAGGTTAATCTGCATTTAATCTTTTAAAATAGTTGGAAAGTTAACTTGCTGAGAAAGGGGATTTTACTTTTATGTACCTCTCTCAAGGACCTTCCCAGAAGCTTGCAAGAATAAAGTAGCAATCCTCTTACCACATCCCAAAACAAGGATTACCTTTAAGATTATTTATGGTCAGAACAAATGCCACAACTTTCAAAAATATTATGTAGGTTGTAAGTGGATTAAAACTTTTCTTATCAAGAAGATAAATGATAAATGTTTAATCTTGCAACATTTAAATACTTCTAATAGACTTATATAAAGCAGCTTAAGTTCAACGAACTTAGATTTTTTTTTTCAATTCTATTAAACCTTTAGTTCATTAATAATTAGTTTTGGATAGATTTAAACTTTTTTTCATAAAAATGCATATTTTATTTAAAATAAAATTCTAAGTGTGTCCGGTATGGTTAATAAAATTCAATAGAATGAAATTTAATTGCCATGTTTTGAATTCCTTGCCCTAGAGTGATTTTAATTCGTTTATTATATTTCAGAGATGTTAGAAAAGTAATACTGTTCTATTACACATATATATATACATATGATATAGAGTAGTTGCTGGTTTTACAGATTTTGTAGTCCTTTAATTATTTTTTAAAATGAGAAAATTTGGCTTTCCTACATTTATTATTAAATGGACTTAATTATTAAGTATTTAACTTTTGGGCACTTTTTCGTAGTAGTTGTAAGTAACTTCCCAGTAGGGAAATATTATAAGCCATTACTCATGTATTTCATTACTTTAGACCTACTTTTACTTAAAAAGAAACTTCCTTCCCAGTAGGAAATGTAATGATTACAATATCGAAGAAGTAATGTATACCACCGATTACTATCCATTACTTTTCGTACGACAAAATAGATTACATTTACATATAGCGATCTCTTATTGATTATTGTCAGCATTACAAAGTAATGCATTATTTCACATATGAATGAATAACCAATATATTCATGAAATACAGGATGTTCCATATCAAGCTAATACTAAATACACCACGTTATTACTCGTGATGAGCTGATTACAAAATTGTATGGGCATTTTGTCAGGTGAAGCCTTATTTCAGAGATAGGGGCTATTAATGTTGAGTCGATAAATTATTGAATTTGTCAGACCAAATTTTTTAAATCTTCCTAGAAATGTGGTCAATTTCAACAAAAATAGTTTTAGATAATAGCTAATCGAAGTAACTATTTCAAACTAGTAAGCCTTTCTGTTATTTGTTTCAGTAAAAAACAATAGCTGTATTGTTTTTTGGAAAAATTGTTTTTTCAGATTAAAATTCCGATAAAAATCCTTTTTATCACAAAATTCACAAAATTTTTTCATTTGGTTTCTCAGTTATTACGAAAGAATAATTAGCCCCTTTACAACAAAAACAAAATTGCATGAAGCTAACCCTATCCCTTTTCAGGTAGTACCTTCATCCACATTACAACTCAAAACCAGATTACAAATTTATAATTGCCCTCACCATCTAAACCAATTCTTTCCTTACTATCCTATTTTGAATGGCGATCAGAACAGAGATTTTTCCTAACATCTATTCAAGGTAGCGAATAGAATAAAGTTTCCTTTCACCTTCTATTCTGAGTAACGATCAGAATAGAAACTTTTCCCAAGACTTATTTTGGAACCCTGATCGATAGAGTAGGGATCGTTCCTCAGCATCTCATTCTTGTCACTGACTGAGTATCGATCAGAATAGAGATTTTCCTTACTTAACTCTTATAGGATTCCCTAACACCCTTTTCTAAGTACCGAGCAGAATAGAGATCGTTTGCTTACCTAATTCTATTTCTAATTCATTTTCACCCTGGGCGAGTGAAACTTAACCAACTTTAAAGCAATAGGAGACAAAACTAAAAAAAAACATTTTATGTCGTCAACCAACCGCGCAAACATAAATGTAACCAACCCAATTTATAAGAAAGATGGATTTGAAAATGATTTTGCTGGGTACTTATCTTTTTTTTAATTGACCAATCTTCTTATGGATCCATCCGTTCGGTCCCTTCCCTCCATCGATTGTGCTGCCGTCGAAAACCTTAATCCACCTCATCCAACCTTAGCCCACCTTAATCCAATCTCATCCCCGTCAGGTCCTCTTTTATCGTTTCCTCTTCCCTGGTTTCTTTCTTGCTCCTTTTGTCCTTACTTATTTTTTTTTTCTTATAAATTTTCAGCTTCTCACTTCAATGCTTTGACTGTCGGCTAGACCGGAAAGGAAGAAAAACAGAGAGCGATTGATATAAAAATCCGGGTTTTTATACGTTTAGATATCCTCCGTGATTTTAGATTTCCTAAACTGTCCGGATTTTTTTTTATTATTTTACTAAAAATGTATTTATTGTTCTTTAAAAAGTCAAACATTATAACTTAGTCCATGGAAAATATGGAGAACCCTTGATACTTCCCATTTGTAACGGTGACATTACGACGAGATTATTAGAGAGAATCCCTTATTTTGTATTTCTTTTTTTTGGAATTATTCCTATGATTTTCGAGTTTGTGGTTTATATCGTCGTGTATGGTGAACAAATGGTATTCAAGACAACACTTAAGACATCCGAGTCGGAAGCAGGAAGAAAATTCATACTTCCTTGTAAGGAAATGAGTATCAGGTAAATATGACGAAAATAGGGTTGGCTAGACGGCTTAGAAAAAAAGTTCATAAAGGTGTGTACAATTCTTCCTTTTTTCATAATTTTCCTTGAAACTACATCCTACATCCTAGGATATCTAGCAAAAAACTCGGTAATTAGCCAAAACGAGCAATCAGGACAGGAATTGTATAAAAGATTCCCAACATGTGAAGTAAGTTGGTGATACAACTAAAGTGGAGAACCCATACACGTAACAGGAACTTCCAAGCGTTGTCTTTTTTCTGAAAAGAAAGACAACGTAGTTTACCTCCTATTCGGCCTCATGGATCAATGTCTTCTCCGAAAGGATTAATAGGGAGATGATGAAGGATGGAATGAAGGGACATTGTCGTAACCGCAGAAACCAGAATGATCCATTTCCTGGAAAGGAAAACCACGCAACATCAAAAGTACAGGTAAGGAGTTAACACATTATTATGAATCCACTTAGTTTAGACATGGATTAAAACTAAAGAGTCAAAAATCTTCAAAGAATATTTTAATGTTATAAAATATTTCTTCCAACACAATTGTTTGTGAGAAATTTTTATAACTAAGCCGACACAACATGTTCAATATCGTAGTATCTTTTTGGAATATTTTATATATGAATTTTGTTAAATAACTGCTATTTCTCATGTGTTTCCTTATATATTAGAAATCATAAAATTATATTATATATATATATATAACATAGATTTAAAATATATGCAAGCTTTGCTCTTGGTCCGTACCCTCGTTAAGTTCAGTATTTAGGGTGTAAAAGAAAAAGTTTACTTTTGACACTCTAAATATAGAAAAATAATTATTCCGGGGATTCATCTCCATTCATTTTGAATATGTACAAATTTCAATTTCAATTACCGCTGCACTCTACTTTGGATTATTCATGTTAAGAGAAATACGAGCAGGAAGCTGCTCTGAGCTGTGATAAAAGCCTTCCGAGTGAGTTGTTCCACTTCTGACTGACATCATATGCAAATGTGATTATAAGTTGCGAGACCTTTAATGGTATTAATTATAAATACTCCCATGGTGGCCGACTGACCCTTTCATAATGTTTTGAATTAAATTTACCTTAAATATGTACATTACGCAGAGGTTTTCAAATAAAATAATTAAAGTTATGAAATTTGAATTTTATCAAATTTGTTACACTTGGGAAATGATAATGCAAAATATTTCCTGAATAAAGCTATAACCTACAGATAGTTTCGTTCACGTAGATATTTGGACCATTTTAATAGTATAAAAACGCAAAAAAAATATATGTGCCTACTTAAAGTAGCAATTGAAACTCTTTTTTGTACCCTTGAAGTGAGGTATTATAAGTTTAGGCAAACGTTTGCAACCAAAACCTTCTATGAGTCCAAGCCATGAACTGCGATTTTTCACTCACACAAGAACGTTTTTTTATGGGCGCTTAGAGATAGAATAAGGTGGTCTGACAAATCTAAACATGAGTCATCAGACCTATCTCAAAGCGTTCATAAAAAAAAACAGTTCTCGTGTAAATGCAAAATCACAGTTAATGGCTTGGCATTATAGAAAGTTTTATTGCAACGCATAAAAATAATCCTGATACACAGATATAAACTATATTTACCACCTCCTTCATAGGGTTGCCATATGAAACTTCCAGCTTTATAAAAAAAAATGTCGCTTTATTTCTTCTAAAACAAAATACTTTAGAATTAGATGGAAAAAATTCAGCACACAGACACGCTAGTAAAATTAAATTATCATGGCCAAAAATTGACCAAATCGGGCAACTCCTTCACAGAACTGATATATAAAATTTGTAATTTCTTATTTATTAAATCAAAATGCTCCTGTCCAGTCCTAAGGCAAAATAATCTTTCTTGCACAATCTGTGCTCTAGAAAGTTGCTTTGTATGAAAATATTTATTATAAAATGTATAAGACTTTTTGTTAAAAAAAAATGTGTTGTGTAAGCTGTTTGTCTTTCTTATTGTTCTTTTTAAATAATCACGTTTTCTGTCTCTATTAGACTAGTCTTTTTGATTCGATCGTTCCTGTAAAGTTTTTGGTCAGTGCGACATGCGGACTTCTCATTATATTTAACAGAATTTCCTCATTGCCATAGACTGGCGGAATATCCAGTCAGACCTCTACAGTGGTAGGCGTTGCAACACGCAGCATAAGAAATAAGCCAGTCCAGCATGTCATATTTTTCTGAGGGAATTGCTTGCCAAAACTAAAACATCTGATTCAACCGTGCCTCCTAAGAAATCATTGGCTAACATCACCGAATGAAGATATTTCTATTTGGCCTGGTCTCTAAATTGACGGAGATGAGAAACAATTTTTGCAATCAGTTTAAGGAATTGCAAACCATGGAGAACTTGATTTCTGTCGTCTGAGACAAAAATCGAATGCAGGATCTAGGAGATCCGCAATTCTCTTATCGTTTATGGCACTACACTCAAACTACCGGGAGATCTCGTGACAACAACAGATGCAGCTGGCAGCTCGGATATATATCCCAGTCTAAATATATATATATATATATATATATATATATATTTGTGCAAAATCTCCTTAACTTTATGAAAAACTTAGAACCAGCGTAGCCATGACGGCATGGCACACATAAAGTCTTTATCCATGAAGAGCTAACAGATTGTAAACATGTCTCCGTCTGCAATGACACAGTCAAAGGACCTTTACAACACCCTTTCGATGGTCCTTACTTAGTTGCATCAAAGGTAGCTAAACATTTCATGTTATTAATCAATGAATATCACAAAACGATATCAAGCCTGCAATTCTTTCAAATCAGGATCAGGAAGTTTTACCACAAATTAAATACAAATAATGTATTTAATAAGTTAGTAATGGTTTAATTTTAGCATTACAGAGAGATACATAAATTCATTCATAAAAATCAAGTTGAGGATATATAAGAAATTGTGTTTCAAATTATGAACTAAATAGTATTGCAATCCATTTTTCCAAACAAACAATGTTGCCTTTCCTTGAATGAAAACATGGTTACAACATTATTTATTTTATAATTTGAAACAAATCTTCAGTTCCATATAGGATCGAATTATAAGGAAAAAGCAACTGTGAAGTTGTTGAGTGTTGAATGAGATTTTGATGTTCGTAAAATAGGAAGCCTATTAAGGAACCAACCAACAAGTTAGAACATCAAAGGAAGCAGCCGTGAAAATCGGTAAGTCGTTGAGTAGCAGGAAACGAATTCAAAAAATTTTCTGTTTGTAAATAAAAGCAAAGGAAACCAGCCCTTTCAAAAAGAACATCAAGACCAAATTGCAATTTACTCCTTATCACAAAAATTGGACTATCGATGACTGGAAAAGGG
>QYTT01092692.1:0-16404 GCA_006980735.1 Dasypogon diadema
ATTTTAGATTTTGATTGTTGTAACACGCGCGCTGCCTTTTTCCCGAGCTCTACGTTAACTTAAGGTGAGTCTAATTAGTTTACAAAATTATTAATGAACTAGTAATTCCTTCAAATTTAAATTCCTATTCCTTTACCAATCCTAAAAAGATCCCTTCTTCTACCTATTTATTACATATTTATTTATATTATTTACTCATTTATTAATTCCTGAATATCTCTGATAAATACAAAATTCCGAATAATTTTTATCTAAGCAGATGTAACTTCTTAAATCCATACAAATTTGATCTATGTTGCACATATTATATTTAATCCGATTTTGCTATGCCTATTTACAATTCCGCTACGCACGCCTAATTGTAATTTGCCTACTTGCTTTTTCTTTAGTTAATTTAAAATACTAATAAAGCCTAACTTAACTAATTTCTATATCCTTAGGTCGCCGTGACGAATTCAACACATTCTTCAGAAAGGTAAAGTAGATTCATTTCATCATGTATATTTCCCATATCTTGGCCAATGAATACATCTTGCAGTTTTTTTTTCCAATGGCGTTTTTGAAATAAGCAAGAAGGAACAGGTGAGTCATTTCGCAGCTTTTAAGCAAGAAGGAACAGGTGAGTCATTTCGCAGCTTTTCTTTTCTCATGGACAAGGAAGCCAACAGGTAAGTGTATTTTACATCTTTTCTCCTCTCATGGTACTTTAGAATAGGTAATAACGGACAGGTGAGTATCCAAAACGCACAACGTTATCGTCTCTAAGCCCATACGACATTGGAGGAACAGAGGGGATAGTAAGGTCTCCATAAAAGGTAAGTCGCCTCTTTAATCCCAAATCTGGAAAATAAAAGATCCTTTGCAGCACCATCTTATAAGACGACTATATGACGAAACAACAGGAATTCATGTAATACCCCCTGTTTGAATTTGCTTATCACGAGGGCATTTCAAGCACCAAAAAGAAAATTATAACCTAACAAGCTACCAGCATTTGGCCTCGACTCTTCCCTGCTTACGTGGATTGGTTCCTTTCTGACCGTCCCATTCGTGCTACTTTGAACGATGCCATTCCTAACGCTTACAACATTAATGCCGGCGTACCCCATGGTTCTGTATTGCCCGCACTCTTTTTTTACTCTTCATTGGGCCTTCGCACACTTTGTAGACATAAACAGTGGACAAACCGGTGTGTCCCGAGAATCAAAAGTGCACTTAAGCATCACTTTTCTTGATGCATTTTATGTTGAACGAGGAAATTTAATGTTTGTAGAGACATTGTCAGTTGTGAGATATCCGAAATATCCTTTATTTAAAGGTGTGTTAGTGAGATGCTGTTCGTGAAATAGAAATAATTTTTGAAGCAAATGTAATGACAGTCACGGCTCGTTCCCTCTACCCTCTTGCCTAAAAAACCGGTTTGTCCAGTGGTCAAGTCTACAAAGTGTGCGAAGGAGGATTAGTAATCTCTTATCTCTTACCTCAAATCCAATTCATAGTTTTGCTGACAATAGTACCCTCGATTTCGTTTACTCTTTTGAATCAGTAGCTGACTTTCGTGGAACTGCTATAGATACCAATCGAGCATGCATGATTGAATCACTTAATGGTAACATTAGAAAATTCCCCGCATGAGGCAGGGCGAGTCGTATCGGACTCCTTCCGATGGAAAAGAAAGCCGTCTACATTAAAAAGGCCGAGATCAAGTGAGAACATACCAGCAAAGAAGAAAAATTTCACATCTTGAGTAGGTGGCAAGAGTCATAGGACAATGAACTCCATAAATTTCGTTACATAAAAAATAAGAGTTTTTACTAGAATTCCAAACGTTCTACTGCATACGTACAAATTTCTAAATCTTTATCGTATGCAGCGGATAAAATTAAGAAAGCAGAAAAGCAATTCATTGTCAACAATTTATTAAATCTTGGACTCTCTGAAAAAGTTAGGCGTAGTCTGATATCAATCATGTGAATAAGCAAAAACACGAAAACCACCAATAAATAAAAAAAAATTAGTGCGTATTTTATAATGCGTAATGATAGTAGAATTTAAAAAACACGCGTTTTATCCATAAAATCTTTAAAAATCCACCGATAGAAGGTCGAAATTCATAGAACCTTTCTTCCAATTCTCAGCCTCGTGATTGCACGGATTTCAATTGCATTGACATTCAAGGTAGATACTCCACAGCACAAAAAAGAAACAAGTATCTTTAACACTTCTGAGAACAATAAATAAAGTGAAGTTAATTCAACAGTAAATCGAATTTGATTTATAGAATTAATTCTTCGTTTCATTAGCAGTGGATGGGGCAAAAAAACAAAAAAAAACAATGACAACACTAACGTGCTGGAAACCGGTAATTTTGCCTCGGAATTAATGATTAGAAAAAATTCAAATTAGCTAAAGATCTGCACGATCTCAGATAGCTTCTTTGAAATTATTTCTAGACGTGATGAAACTATGAAGAAGAGATGCAGGCGGTGGTGCTTTACTGGTCGCTTGCTTGTTAGTCGGTTGATGCCAGTGGGGCTTTCTTTAGTTTTGTGGCTGGAGTTACACGATTCAAAATCTTCCAACTTTTCTGAATTACCATCGCTACCGGTTTGGTACCTGGTACAGAGCAGCACAGAGGGCATCGAGTCAGCACGAAATCACATGCAAATTGAAGCCCGCTCATATATTCCGAACAAGCTGCGCTTTTTCGTTGTTTACAAACATTTTGGTGAATTCCTTCTTTTATGCATTTATTTTTCGAGGAAATCAAAATTGAATTTATGTATTGAAGGAAAAAAAACTTAATATATTACCCAGAATGTTAAGTAACTCATAGCTCTGGTTTCCGAAAACTGGAGTCAACCGGAAAGAAACAACGAATTGATAAGCGAATTTATTATAAGTAGAATCTATTACCACTGGATTTTTGCTTTCTTAAATTTTTAATAAATAATGCGGTGCGGGAGGACGACGCCAAGAAGGCGAAATACAGCAAGTTAGAGTGGACCAGAAAATTACAATAATGAGGAGAGCGATCGGGACACGATCTGCCGGTGAGGAATATCTTGGACCCGTGACGAAAAATTTTGAGGACGAAGAGTAGCTTTGTTTTCTATACTCCCTCACCATAAATGTTTTTTTCGTCCACTATCTGGAACAGTACTCCTTTTAACAGGGCAGTACTCCTTTTAAAAGGCCTGTCGAAGTCGCATCCAGAGTCGGGCGGAATTTTTGATCACTCGAGTCGGCATATTTTTTTCTCCGTCTCCAACTCCGTGTTAGTAAATTTTAAATATTCCAAAAATGTGCTCAAAATAATTGAAAATTGTAATAAAACTGAATAAATACTGAATCACTACATTGGGCTCAGATGCACCTATACAGATTTTCTCCTCTGTTGGCGTGGGTTCGAATCCCAGATAGGAGATGGCAACTTGTCTTGGATACCAGTGATTGAGGCAATTCTACTGACAAGAATTGTAGTTGTGAAACCACTGTGGATCATAGTAATAATTTCATGCCAAAAGTTATGGCTCACCTGCAATATTTGTCAGGTTAAAATTTTCCAATCTGCCTTTCCCTAGGGAAAAGGGATTTTCCAATCTCCCGCCCACTATGGAATGTGTTTTCCTATCCGTTTCCGCAAGCCAGGAGATACCGAAAAAATTCCGACTTGAAGCCGTTGATGGTACGAAGTGAACGTATTCTTACTGGATAATCATTCCATAATCTGATGCCGTAGACGAAGAAGGATCTAGAGCTTAATAATATCCTATGAGGAGGTATTCCTAACTGTAGCGTTCTTTGCGACCGAAGAGGTTGAAGATGATCATAAAGATAATCAGGGAGTAATTGATTACTAATTTTATAAATGCAACCTATGTTAGCGAGATCACAATTAGAAGCATTGATACATTGAGAAATATTATAAATCGGTGCAGATGTATACAATTGAACATCTTCAGCTTAGAGTTGTAGAGAGCAATTACTTACGTAATCCGGTAGGTCAATAAATCAATAATGTGTGTTACAGAATAGAAGTGGACCTAAGATGGACCTTTGTGGAACGCCGAAAAGAAGGGGGCGCGGCTTGGATTATTTAGATCCGCATACTACAACCTGTCGCCTGCCCGTAAGGTAACTAAAAATAAGTTTAACAGCAGACCTACAAAAGCCATATCGGAAAGTAAGTTTGCCACAAAGAATGGAGAAATTGGGTCCCACATTTCCAGCGATTTGTTGATGAAGAACTCTTTCAAAAACCTTAGAAAGTGTAGCCAGAATGCTAATTGACCTAAAATCGTTAGGAATGGAGGCATTGCTTTATCCAATCTAATTTCCGATCTGGGAATTGAAGCTCTGTCTGCGTTAGAGAAAATTGGGTAAAAATGCTGCACAGATTTATTTATGGCTTTTCGATGAATCAACAATTGGAAGGCAGTTTGCTAAATTCAAAGTTTGCCAGGATATTCGGTTTTCATGCTGAATGTCAGAGAAAGAGTGCTTGGATTATTATTTTACCTGTAATATTCTGCTGCAGCATCTTTTTTTAAATGAATGGTGACTGTTGATAGGAAACCTAACAGACGTGTACTATAATCAGTTGGAGAAGTTGTGTCAAAGTATCTAGTAGAAAAGACCAGAGCTACATAGTGGGAAGGACGTTATATTCCATCCAAGACAACATGACACCTCAGGTCTTTTGGCCACATTGTTTAATGATTTAGGTTGAGATATTTTAAACCCTACCCAACATATGCAACAAAGATTGTGCCATCAGTTTTCCATTTGATCAATTTTTATATAACTTTTTGAACGGCTCCTATGCTGTCGAATATCGATGAATTGTTCACTTCAAAGTCAGATCAAATCTACGTGGACAAGATTGCTCCATCAAAAACACCAATAAAATAAGATATGCAAAAATGGGCTTCTAATTAAAGTCTATCAACAATATACATTAGGTTTCAGATATTAATGAGCTTTTATTCCTGCCTACAATTTGACTGGAATGCAATGGGAGAATTCTTATGGCCCGATGGATAGCGTGAATAGCGTTTAACTCGGCTCGTCTGTCCAGGGTAAATATAATTGTTTATGTTACATGTTATGTCGACCCATCCGACATTATTGCCTGCTTTGTTAAACTAGAAGAAATGTATTTTTGTATTGCCTTTCTTTTCAGTCCTAAATTGGGTTTCTTGCAACTTTAACAAACAACCTCTTTTAATTACTATATTATTTTACTCATATAAATATTGCTTACCAAAGTTAAAATCAAAGTTAAAGTATCTTTGGTCAGAAAGTGTTGTGTGGATCAGAGCCATACAAATTAGCTTGAATTGAACCAATGCTGCGGGCATGCACGTAATTGTCCATGATGACCTCTTTGCGGGAAGATCTTGATTTGGTTCGAGGAACATTGGAAACAACATCTGCCACTCTGTAAAATGCGGAGTCAACCTCAAATTATTTTAGGTCAGATTAGGTAAATTTGCATCTGAAAGATTTTCAGTGAATTTTGTACATTATCCGATTTTCCTCGTTACCCTTGCATATAGTAACTTTCAACTTCAAATGGAAAAATTCCTCTGGCTTGATGGAGTGGTTGGATTTGCTGCATATAAACAAAAGTTTGCAAACTCTCAGATGAAATTTGCTCTTAACCTTTGTCAATATTATATTATAAAATAAAATTATTAAATTTGCAAAATTACAATTTGGAAAACTCTTTGAACAATCAGCTCAGTAGTTGCCTTATCAAATATTCCCTTGTGCCACTTGTGCATTTAAATAATCGATTTGAAGTGTTTTGAATTAATTTCCACACAGACACAGGCACTCAGATTCCATTGGGTGCAACAAGGATTATCTATTAGGGACCTGCTTCTGATTATCAAAGCGTCTTGAAAGGGTGCAAAATGAGCTTAAAGTTGGCACCGAAGTTCGAAACTTTAATGTGTTCTCTAACTGCAAGGACTTGTAGCGTCGTTAATTTACTTGAGGAAATCTAATCTGTGCACACATATTTCCATCAATCAGAGCAATTTCTGCACATTTTCCATAAGTGTTCCCTGTTTTGGTTTTATTCAAGTTTAGCGTGTTTCTGGTGCATTTATAAAGAGCAGTTAACTCTGAACTTTGTCTTTTACTGGTGATGCCTGCTAAAATGCATCTTCTATTCATGTGCGTATATGCCTGTTACGAGAATATTGAACAATTTGTAATTTGCGATGTGTGAACATGAAAACTTGGCCACTAAATTAGTCAACGGCGATTTAGGATCCTCGCTAGAACCTTCCAGGACACCACAATCCTTTCTTTAACTTGTGGGTATCACCTGTACAGTGAAAAATTTAGTAAAATTTTCATTTATATACAACACTAGGGGTATTATACCCCTTATAAAATATATTTACTGAGTTTTTATGGGCTCTCTCCCGCAGTTGAAAAATTCCTTGGTCGAAAGAAGTAATATAGAAGAAGGCATAGAAAAAAAGTACAGTGCAGCCCAGGAATTGAACCTCATTTGCTTCATAAAAAATTCTCCACCAACAACGAAAGTTACCACGCGATATGATTCGCACAAGAAATTAGAGCGGGAAGAATATAAGCTGCGCTTCAGGCAAACAAATTATAAGAGTTTAGCGTAGTAGATATAAGTAGGTTAAGGACAGTACATCTGTTCGGGCCCAGTACGTGTGTTGAGCGGAATGGTCTCAGTAGTTGTAAGCGGATTAAGGGCATATTATACCTGTCCGGACCCAGTAGGTGTGTGGCTGTGGAGCGCTTATTTAGCTAACTCTGAGAGTATCTGCAACTGTATCTATTTACCTCACGAAAACAGTTTTTAAATGTTACCTTCCTTATTTCATTTTAGTTCGCCTTAAAAATGTTAAAAAAAGCCTAGAAAAACCAGTAGTCAAAATGTCGACCTGAGGACGTTTTACTCTACTTCGAAATTTTCAATAACTCCGACAAGTTCCTTTTGGGTGATTTACACCACATCCTGGGGATAACCTAGAAAAGTTTATCTCAGTTTCCTCTGGAGTGCGCCACTTACTTACCCTCCACGTTAAGTTATTCCAGACGACACTTTCAACTGCCTCCATGAATGTTTCTTCCACGTCTCTTGTTTATCTTCTCTGAAATTTGCTTAAAAATTTCAATTAATCCCGTGTCGTCTGCTAGCGGTGGATATTTTTAATCCGCTCTAATTCAATCTCAACGAACGTGTCCTCCCACAAAAAAAAAAGTTTGCCACAATTCATTTGCCTGGAAAAACGAAAGAACTCTTCATTCAATTCTGGGCTAACTCTTGCCGTAGCTCAACAAGCAGCAGCCACCATTCCTCGTCGTGCTTTTCCAGAGCCCATCAGCAAGACAACCCTTCAGCAGAACTTCCCTCGTTAAGTGGTACATCAGGCAGGAGCACCGGTGATGAGTGGGCACCACTCCAAGAAGCAACAAGTGTTCAAGGCGGGCATGTGCAGTTGTGCTCCGTTCACAAGTCGCCGTCAACATACACGCTGCCGGCAGAAAACTCTTCACAAGAGCTGCATAATTTCTGTAATGGATCCTCGGTCCTCGGCATAAACACCACCAATTTCTCTTGCTTACCTGTGCCAGCGTAGACTCACCTTTGAATTTCGCGTGTTTCTGGTGTTGCATGAAGGGGCGCACACTGAATTCGCCGCAAGCCAGCAACACGCTCGGTACAGTTCAACAAAAAACTGGTTGGCCACGTCGCACATTTCCAACCTGCCGCGAAGCTGGACGGACGGCGACGTTCAATCAACTTCAGTCGCTCTCTGAGCGTTATCGAGGACGGAGTTAGAAATTGGCGAGCGGGCAACCGATTTGAATTTTCCCGGACGTTTTAAATTTTTTCAAATTTAAGCAGAGAAAGCCTAAGCGAAAAACACTCAGAATAATTGTCGAGCCAGTGCGTGGACGTTTTTTTCTTTTTAGTTCGGACATTCATTTTTTGTTTGGCAAGGAAAAGTTGGAAAAATCACAATTTGCACGGGCCCTACTGCTACTGGTGCTGGGCGAACAGGTGATACCCGGAGTGGCGAGTGGTGTAAACGTTGCACGGCGACCTGATTTTCTCCTGCTGACGGTGCGCGCGCTACTTTAGTGTTTTTTCAGTGATTTCTTGACCACTTTTTGCGTGTCGCGCGAATTACGAAAGTCAAATCGCTCGGCAGTTTGATTATAACCCCAGGCGTTCCAAAGAGTCTTTTCCGCCTTGTGTTGTTGTTTTTGTATTTGTGCTTTCAAGCAGGACATCAGGATTGCAAGGATTCGGCTGGATTTGCTAGAAAAGTGGTGCAATTTTGATTGCAAGTGGAGTCCGAATCAGATCCAAAACCTGCAGACGACTAGTTCAAAGTGACGACAACTGAAAAGTGATTCTATTCAAAATTCCAACATATCATTCCGGGATAAGTGAAGAAGTGCTCACAGTTCATCCGAAGAGTGTTAGTTTTCATGTTTTTTATTTGCCATCATTAGCTCGTAATCGGTAGCCAACGCCTCACCTGGTGGTAATTGGTTACCGGATGCCGTAATTGGCGGTCCAGTTATCCGAAATTGTGCTAATTATGTTCTAGGGATGAACCGGTCGACTTTAGTTGTTTTGTTTTTTTGGAAAACAGGTCTGGGTTAATAGCAAATTTTCAAGGTAACTCATAGTCGTAAGTGGTGACTTTGAACACTTGCAGCCGAGGTCAGACTTGTGCTGAGAAGTGGAGTAAATCTGCGAGCGGTAAACGCGAATGGTACTGTCTTCCTTTCTTATATTCACCCAATCCCCGTTTGCTGGATTGGATAGTCTCGTTGACCATTGAAGCTACTGTTGCCTCTGTTTAACTGGAATATCTTGCCATTGCCAACGTCTTCTGTGGAAAGCATTCAGTTTCTGAGGTGCAAAAAGAAATTTTGTTGCAATTCGTGTGGGATTTTCTCTGTGATGTATGAAAATCTATTCATATGTGCAGCTAGTCCCAGGGCACTGTGGTTTTCTAGCAAATTTACAGCTTTTATCTGAATTTGTGAGGGAAGTTGGATTGAGATAAACTGGTTAGCGAGGGGCAGACGAATTTGCGGCTATTCGATGTTTCTAGAGATTTATAGGTTGCCGATGCTGGGTGAATAAGAATGAAGGCTTCTATGGTGGGAGTTGGATTATACAAGGATATTTTTTAGTAAATAAGTAGCCTTGTCTAGTTGCTTTTGTTTCTAAATAAAAGTCTTTTCTTCGAAACATTTTACAATTTCTCGGAGATAGGTACCTTTTTTTTGAAAAGCTGTAACAATGAAAGCCAAGGATTCTAACGAAGTCTTGATATTAGGCTTCTAAAGTTAACCTGAGAGAATTCAATTACCTCTAAAATTTTTAGTCCTCGGTTATAAGCACATACAAAGTCGGTATCTTTTGTAGTAAATTTTTAAAACTAAGTGACTTAAATAATTACCAAATTTTTAAACTCTAGTATTCCCGGATCTTGTGAAAATTTATTATTAAAATTGCCACATTCGTCCAGGTTATATAAAACTCAACCGATATTTCCCAGGGATCCGGGAAGATATTTACTCTTCAAGTATGACTCTGACTCCAGAGATATCTTACCTCTTGGTGTAATATAAAGTAAAATTTCCAAAAGTTTTATTCGGGAAGATAACTACCAAAAATTTTTCAAAAAAATCTTACCAATTCCAAATAAAAAAATATTTTTCCAAAAGGAATTTTACCAAGAACTTCGTATTAAAAAATACCGTTATATTTTTACTTAATGATTTAATCTAATCATTAATCATTTTCAAAACTATTTGGGCTCTGATTTCACTAAAAATAAATTTAAGAAAATTGGTAATGATATTGACGATAATAATCACTATTATTTACTTTTCATGGACTACAGGTAGATATTTTATTTGTCTCTTAACAGAATAGAAGCTAATCTGCAAGTGCTCATTTTTTCTTCATTCAGAATAGAAGCTAATCCGCAAGTGCTCATTTTTTCTTCGGTTGAAATTATCCAATTTTGGGAAGATGAAAATTTTCAAAAAAAAAAAATATTCCCTTTTGATAAATAAAATTCCTTCCAGGTGCCTGATATTTCCTGTCGAATTTCACTTCATTTTTCATGCATCCCTATGCATTCACCTATTCGATTCGATAGTGATGAAGTCAAGTTGCATATGCTGGATCAAGATAAAGGTAAATTAGGGACCAAATATTTCGGAAATTCCTTAACATGTTTTCGATGAAAAAAGTATCAAATAAGGATAACTAAATTGTGAAGTATTATTACTGATAGTAAAGTAAATGCACCAGATCTATTTAATCTCGTTATCGCAAAAATAGTATTCTTTTTCTACAAAATACCAGTACCTCATATGAATTTATCCTGTTTAAAGAATTTTGTAGATATTAAAATAAAATCCATAGAACCAAAATCTGTGTATTACAGCAGATTGGGAACAGAAGATTTTTTAACGAAAACTTTGACGTGCACACTTAACATAGAAATCTTTAGTGTGACCTGTTTAACGTTGGTGGTAAAGGTTTCCATAAGAATCGAACGTGCTTGCTAGGGGTTCCGGTCGCAATTTATGGATTCTATGACAAATAGCCTGTCATCGTAATCTTCAAGAATCACTGAAGCATCTTTCATGTCTTTTATGATCAAATCTAAGTTTTTAGATGATTTAAAATCACTATTCTGATTCCAGTACGAAAGAAAACATTTCCTTCACATTTTACGTCTTTTAACTTATTTTGTTTTCGGATTTGTGTTCATTCTGGCTGGGTTGTTCGGTTGGTATTCTAAACGATCTTTTTTTAATATGTTCACTAGCCAGCAGATTCGTACACTTTTCTTGTGTGAATTGAAATTAGGCCACTTAATGGCCCAAAACATTAATATTGCTTTGACTGAAGGTATTCTTAATAAATCAACATATCAGTTCCGGTTTCGGAAATCCTTTAAAAGCTGCTGTTGAAGCGAACACTTCAACGGCGCTAAAATGTCATATGTATCTGTAGAAGCAACGAGTAGGCATCTTACTAGGATTGCAAGATTTAAAAAGCCCAGGAAATGGATCCTCCATGAGTTAAAAGAAAATCTAAACCTTTAAAAACTAGAAATCATTTTTCTTGAAAAGAATCTTTGCATGTGATAAAAATTGGATCTTTCTCGATAACAAAAAAAGGAAACTGATATTGACTAGATAAAAATCAAGTCCCAAGGCATATTCCTAAGCCCTCATTAGCCACTCGGTATGGACCCATGCTTCTCCATACTACAGAAATTAGTGAACAGAAACTTCCAGATGTAGTTTACTTCTATAGATCTAAAAATACTGAAAAAAACCGTCTGAATCAGCTTTTATGTGTTTAAAACAGTTTTATTCGATTGTTTCGTGATTTTAAAACAATCTGTTTCACAAGATCTTTAAAACAAAAAAACTTTCTTTTTTTCGTTTTAAACTGAAAAAAAGTTGTTTTATTGAAAAAAAAACAAAATAGTTTTAAATAAAAACAAACAGTTTGGTATTTTGTTTATGACACAAACTGAAAAAAGCCGTATTTTATTTTAACAAAAAACATTTCAAACAATAACAAACTGACTGGTTTTTTGTTTTTTTTTTAGATCTCTAGTTGCCTCCTTCTTTTTTTGCGTTAAAAGTGGTTTAGAGATAGAGCCTCTATAGAAGAGTTTATCGGTTTTTTAAATCAAAATTTTTCCGAAAAGGATGCAGTAGTAGGGAAAAATCGAAATTTTTGTGCATTATTCATTAAAAATAGCAACCACAAAATTTTTTTTTATAAAAATTCTCTGAATATTTGCAACAACTGTGAAATGTACAATATCAGACAAATGTAAGGAAACTGGGGAACCCTCCTTTACTACACAAACAGTAATTCCATTATAACTTGCGTAAGAATGAATAAAAGTTTGTGAAATTTGGTCCACTGCTTTTTTATAGCATTTGAAAGGGGTGGTGAAAGTTCTAACCAAATGCAATGGAAATAACACGCCTTTTACCCAAAAACGTTTAACACAAAAATATTTGTTTTTATTGAAACCTAATAATTTAAAATGCCTCTCAAACCAAACCAGAACAAAAGAAACTTTAACAAATTTCAAATTTATTTGTAGCAAACAAATTCTTTTGAGTTTAAATAATATAAAATACAAAGACCTTATATAATGGGCATTTACCTATTAATTTCTTATGTTTTATACTTATTTCACTTTCTGTTTAGATAAGAAGTAATCAAAGATAATAACTTCATTTTTAAGGCCAAAAAAGCATTGGTATACGTCCAATTTTTGCTAGATAATAATAATTTTTTTGCGTTGGTTCCAACATAAGGGGCCTAGGCTTTAAGAGCCGGGCATAGCTACTTTCAAAATAGTTACACAAAACTGCACAAAAATTTATCGATCACTGCTCTCCGCAGGAAGCCAAACCTGGGTGAGAGGCCGCCGTGTTATTTTAACTTTGAAAGTTCGTAGCTCCGAAAAGAAGAGGAGTAGAATTGTGAGTAAGCGATTATTTACAAACCAATAGTGTTCCCTACGATATGGCATTAGACTCGTATCATCAACCAATTAATAACAGAAAGACTAGTCAGTTCCTAACACAGACAGTAAACGCTTTTTCTCGACATTCTGCTTAGCGATGTCTCGCTGGATAGCATCCATCTCTCTCACTTTGTATTGCATGACAGTCTACTGAATCTACTGATCTCGGAAGAAGCCTTGCTTGGCAGAAAGTAGACAAAAAGCGTTCACTTCCCTGGAGTTAGGAGCTGACTAGTCCGTCTGTTATTACTTGGTCGATGCCCGTACACATGCCATGTTTAGTAGGTATGAGCTATGCGGCCTTCATCGTAAAAAACCACCAAAAATCCTTTAAGAGCCGTTATCTCGAAAAAAACATCCCTACAGACGTTTTTCACCAACAATTGGAATTAATTATATTTTTTAGTTTTTTTAATAACTCACTTTGAACTATAAGTAGAATACACTGCGATGATATTCCAAGCATCCACTGGCCAGTATAACACAATCAATTATACAACTGTTAGACACTAGTAAGATCTATCCAGTAGCCAGTTTCTGTAACTTTCACGTGAGAACTGTGACATAAAATTCAAGTCGCTTTTGTTAGCAGCAACATACAAAGTAAAAACGGACTCACGTGAGAGTTACATAAGCCGGCTACAGATTCAATAAAACGTCAGATGTGGAAATTAGAAGTTGTATGGGAAAACAACCTGCCTACTGCAACCCAAGTAAACTTGGCTTTTTAGTCATGTCTACATTCTTGGAACGAGATCAGATCAAAATTAAAATATCATAGTTCCAAAAACTCAAAGGGTTCACCGAATGGAAGAATAATTAAACCGAGTTTCTAAATCCCTTTGTGGTTTATTTATTAGAAAATCACTTAAAGGATGTGTAGTCTTGTGTATACATTCTTTTAAACCACATGTTCTAGCATGAAAATAATAATTTTATGACCATAATTACAGCGTACTGTATTAATGAATTACAAGGGCCTAAAACTGATCCCTGAAGCACTTCACAATTAACAGATGATAATTAAGCACAACTAATTGTAAGCAGAAGAAAAATTGTTACTGAGAATTGCAATTCTCAGCTCTACGATCGCAATTACCAAACTTTATCTTCAACAAGTCTCCTTGTTTATTGGACGTATAGTTTTAATTTCCCCAGGTACGGAAATTTCTTCTTTTCAAACAACAGAAGCAAGAAAAAAGAAGAAATTATCCACAAATTTCTTGGCACGAAAAAATATTTCTTGGTGTCGGTTTACTTGTGTTTTCTTATTTTACCCAAGTGAATTTCTCTGGATAATTAAGAAGATAATTGGATACCTGTGAGCGGATTTTCATTATTGTTCAGCTCGAAAAAGAAATGTTGAAAACGTGAAACGTGAAAATCACTAAATAAACGAACGCAAGATATCTGACTCATGCTATAACATAGAAGTGTAGGTGTTGTGTCGGCAAATGGAATAAATCTACTCCGAGAATTCCAACTTGTAACAAATTTTACTTAATGGGTTTGGTTAGAGAAACTTATTGGAGGTTTTTTGTTCCATTAATCCCAAGTAGCATCGAAACGACGAACAATTGAATCGATAAAATCAGCCTGAAATGGACCCTTTTACGTACTTACTCCAGGATTTAGGCCAGTCCTCTTCAAGTTTCGTAATTTAATTTTAACTCTGAAGTTAATCTGGCTCTAATGGATCTAAATTAAAGCACTGCAAGTACCTACTTCTCGCAATAGAAACTCAGTTGCAATGTAGCTTGTTTGGTTTTTCAGTCACAGAAAGTTTCGTAGTTACACAATTTGTTCTTAGATGCAGACACATTAACATTAGTTGGTAAATTATACAAAAAGTTCATGCCTGTTTTAGAGTAAGCACAAGCACTTTATCAGACAGGATTGCTTTTTATTGCTACAAAATCATTCATTTGCGATTTATTTATCAGGAAACAACTACCCGAATCTTGTGACCGCAAAAAGTTGTACTGTGGCAGTAGAAACAGTCCATGATTGTGTAAATTGTATAAAAGGATTGTAGTTAGTATGTACTTTGAAAAACAAAATGGAAGTAAGAATTGTTATTAGCATTTGTTTTCGGACTTTCGGAATATGGTTTCGAATAAATTTAGACTATGTCTGTGAGTTCTATTACTATTTGAGTGTAACTTCATCTCGTTAACCATTTACGTGAATAGCTTCCTCTAAACTTTTTAGAAAATTTGAGGAACTTTGTAGGAATACATTTAGAAACCATATCGACTAAGTAGACTTAATTGAAATAGACAATTTCATTGGTGAATGATCATAAACAGCCATAAAGTTAGACGAATGGTATTAAAGGGTTACCCACAGGGCAGGACTCTAACACTTTTGTTTTGCTTGACGACATATTCAAGCCTTTACAAATAAAATGTTACTAAGGATCATATGTTCAAAATTGGTTTATATTGACATTAGTCCTATTTGACAAAATATTATTCAGAATAAAGACATGGATTGCCATGCAATGTTACGTGGTAAAAGTTCACAATTTCTGTACATATTTCCATGGCCATTATCAGCCTAGAACGATTTATTTACAGAATTTCTGTGAGATTTAATATAAGATGAAAGGCTTATCAGCTATTGATACTCACCTAAAGTCACAAAAGTATTCACCCATTGTCCAGACATGATATACGAAAAGATTTTGTTTGAAGAAGCCAACAAGGAAATTTCTCAACGATTGCAATCCTGTTGGCTTTTGTGAACAGAAAATTCAATAGATTCCTTTTAGGCTTCCCACTTTTAACCTTCTTCAGGTTCATGAATTCACGAACTGATTTCTATTCGACATATTATTAATGTGGATGGGCTATTCATTGGAGATAATTTGGATGATATTTGTGTGTTTCTCATGTTGCTTTTCGAGATGTTTTGTCATATTCCCAGGGTAACTTAGGTTCTTCAAAGGTTACCATAACCAGTGATGTTGATGCACAAAGGGATGTAATAGGAAAGTCATTAGAAAGAATTGGATAGTCTCAAATCATCTTAGGACCTCCTCAAGCTTAGCGGATTTACAAAATCTATGTTTAATTACAGATTCTTCAGGGATGCACAAGCATTCAAAATTTCTGTATTTTAGTTTTGTATGAATAAGACTACCGTTTGCAAAGCCCACACATTCTTTTGAACCCACATCTTCTTTCAAATAAGTTCTGATTCCACTCACACCAAGAAGATCTTAGAAATTAAACTTCTAAAGAAATTTTTGATACAAAGAAAGTTCGTTTGGATTGTGATTGATTGATTGGTCAGTAGGAAATTTTTCCCTAATATTTCATAGAACATTTGTCAGAAATATTCTCTACCTAATTTCACAAATAAATACTACGCAGAATATTTTTTCTCTTTTATTTTGCGAATGGAAAATTATTTTAGGCGAATCCATGGGAATTTTGCTTTTATTTGGTATTCCATGGCTTGGAAAAGAAATAAAAGAGATTTGTATTTTATTAAAATTCCAGTTTCTTCCACTTTGCATAGCTAATTTAAATTTGTTTAATTGACTTTTTGACTAAATGATACCTCTATCAAAATATATGTTTTTCTCAGAGATATTGGCACTTTATTTTCTAGTTTGGATTTCCGCGGGCTTTTACATATTCTTTGGATTAATATTTACGAAAATGTTTTAGTGTAAAACAAAAGCCTTTAAAATATTATTTTTTAACGAATTGAAACCAACATTTCAGGTTATTGACCTTGAATTTATCATATCACCAATAATTTCGTATTGACAATTTTTACTCTTTGTTTTTTTTTT
>QYTT01092693.1:0-11513 GCA_006980735.1 Dasypogon diadema
AAATCAAAATCAGTGTCGACTATTTCAAATAAATGACGACATTTTCAATTACAACCAAATAAACTTCAATAGCAATCATTTTAACATGCAAAACTGGTTATTATTGAAATTTATTTGGTTGTATTTGAATTTGAAAAAGTTCTCATTTATTCGAAATAGTTGATGTTGATTTTGATGTGCTTGGATCTGTTCTTGAAACGATTGCATTTGAAATGCAAATGTTATATATGATGCGAGGATTCCTATATTTATATATTTTATCTCTTCTTTCGACACATCTTTATCGTTGTACTATTTCTTTGTATTATGCCTCCTTTGTTTGGTCGATTGCAGGGGAAAGTCTTCAACAACGTTACAATTCAATTTCGTTAGTCTCTTACTAACTATACAACCACGTGGCTTTTACAGATTCTTATATTTCTAGAAAATATCACAATCCGGAGAAATTTATTTCTAGGTTAAAGTTCATATGACCATGGATTAATCAGAGGCAAAGATGGACGGAGAGCAAGTTATGTTGTGTCATGTGAAAAGTCGGTTAAAGAACTTTAAAAAGAGTTCCATATGATGGTCATACAAAATCATTATATCGATTTGAAAACTAAAAGGGAGCAATAAAACTCCAGTATATGATAAATCACTAGATTTGCCGCCACAGAGGAACGTAGAGGTGTTCGTTAAACTCATTTTGATTAAAATTAGGTTTATTTGCGCAGTGTCGGTAAAAATAATGATACTATCGGTAGTCAAAACGAATTGACACTGTGGTAGCACACGTATTCTACTGAGGTGGCTGGGCATGCAGAAACTGGAACTGGTATAATTCAGGAGTTATGACAAGTTCAGGAAAAATTTATGAACTTCAAGGGATGGGTAGGGCCTAACTACGAATGAAACTATCCTTTGGTCCCATCATACGAAAATGAACAATTTGATAAAGCATTATTGCAGATTTTTCTATCTCTACCGTTGCTATATCAAATGATTATAGAAGGAGATTCTGCTACCTGCATACAGACTTCCAATAAGTTACTTTCTAAACAGCCATAACTAGGGAGCACTCAGCAGTAGTAGAGTAGTTGAAGAGGTGCGTTCTCTGATGGTTATGCCGTTAGGGATATTATGCACTCCGGAGTATATAATAAAAAAGAGATACGAATGTGTAAAACTAGTCCTACCGAACTATGACTTAATCTGGTTTTAGAATCGTAAAGAACGTGAGCAAACGTTTGGGAACTGTATGTATGTAACAATTCTTTTTGCTTACGAAAATCTAAGGAGATTCTACTATGGAAAGAGAATCTTTATTATTTCGAATAACAAAGCAATATATTCCTACAGATTTAGTTCGGGTATTGGACAAAGTCCAGAAGAAAGCTTTAAAATTCATTGGTCACGAAACACTAATCTCTAAAATCAGAGACACACTTTCCAACGTGCGTAAAATCACCACGAGATTTGATCGGGATATGATGGAGAGGATAGTGAATTTGGAGGAAGCGAAGAAGGCGTTCTTCAAATCTTTAGGCCTAGATTCGGCATTCCCTGCCTTACTACATGGGGAAAAGAGACCATTGCACCATGGTTTCCAAGAATACTTATAACCTGCTTGCGATAAGATATACGTATGTAGGTAAAGTCTAGTGAAACGAAGGTGCTCTTTTTAATAAAGCCAGAGAAAAAAGGATTACATCCGGGGCGAAATCTTTTAGCAAATCAGTTCTTTTGAAAACAATGGTGCTGATGAATTACCTGGAATGAATAAAGGTGAAGAGGTATCCTCTAAATGTAAACCAGCAAGCATATCAAGTTAGAAAATCAACGAAATCTACGCTTCACAAATTGGTGAGAGTGTCAGAGAAGGAATGGAATATGGGAGGCATAGCATTGACCAGTTTGATGGACATCGGTAATCTTAGTTAGAAAGACAAAGGATGTGGGATCCCAGCCACTTACACCCTTTGGATATGATATACACCTTTCTAGAGAAGCCGAATGCCTGAGTGTATGCCTGTATTCAAAACATAATGTTGCAGAAAATATCAAAACAACAAAGATGGCGTTGAGTTGTCCACTAAAGTGGGGTACCTTGCCGAAGTCAGGATACTGAATATGGACAATAGTGGTCAGACCTATTCTGGTCTGGTAACATAAGACACCCTAGGTAAGCAACTCAAGATCCCCAGGCACAGCATCAAGGTATTTCAAACCCCCTTATCCGATCGATCGCTCCTATAGAAAGGACCGGGAGATCTTTTTATGTTCACGGACCAGTCCATGTAGTCTCTGACGACCTAAATCTGATGGCTCTAATTTGTCCGTTGGACTACTCAAGGGAGGATTAAGTGCGAGGAGGTAAAATTCTCGTTGCACTGGACAGCCAAGCAGTGGTGGGGTACATGGATCGGACGGAGGTAGATTCGTCCCTAGCGACGAAAAAGCTAAAAGTGGAAAAGCTGTTTTAACTCTGAAAAAAAATTCTACTGGTCACCGGAATATTTAAAAGTTAGCACATTTCTATATTTTAATACCAGTGAAGAAGAGTACCCGCATTCGCTTCTATTGAATCGAAAATTCGAAGCAAGTACATACAAAGAATATTAAAGAATTCCAAATATTTTGTCTCACGTTTAATTCGAAATTTATATTCTCTGGCTGTAAACTACTTCACACTTTCTTGTTTTCTACAAAAATCCCCTAAAAATAGGACGTCTTCTTGCATGCGGTCGGAGAGAATTCTGAATACATGTGTATTCCCCGAAACGATATTCATTTTGTTGTGTACTATTGCTAGGAATATCTCGTGCAGGCATAATTCGATTTTCGTGATGGTCTGTCGTTCAATTAAAAAATATCTGGCAAATAACTCTAGATCGTCCATAATTTCTAGGCCTCATTTAATTTTTTGGCAAATACCCTGGACCTTTATTTTGCTTAATTAATTTCTCGCCTGAGTAGAACTGTGATGGATAGCAAAGCAAACCATCCGCAAGGAGAGATTTCTGTGGAGAGGAGCAGCTTCGAATTACTAGTGAGTGTCCATAAAATTATTAACCAAAAGAAGTTCACACTGTTCTCTTGACCTTTTCGAGTTATTTTCGTGTTTCAAAACTAAAACACACAAATGTATATGGTTCCTAAAATTAATTATTACAGAATAACACAACATCCGTCAACTTTTCGGAGAGACGAGCATTTTAACTTTTTTTTGTTTTCGTAGCTGTAGCATAGCCAAAAGATTCAGAAATAGAAACCGAACACGAAAAATTCTGCCTCAGCTTGTCACTTTCTTTAGGAGCTGGGATTTTATAAATAAAATTAGCAATTACGCTCTAAATAAAAAAATAATCGCAGATATTTAGAGTGAATTGTGGAAGTTCTCCAGCAATTAATCTTTCGTTAAAAACGATCCCAGTTATATAAGAGCAGATGGTGTATGCTAGGAAATGGCGATGTGAATATTTCAACATTTGCATAAAATTTATTTTTAAATTTAGACCACACGGAAGAGATTAATGGAGCTTACCAGATGTAGGTCGCCTTTGTTCAGCCGTTTCCCTATCCATTGTGAAAGGTGATAGTAATCCTTTCTAAGTAATCCAAAGGATGTGATTTGATTTCATCACTAAAAGCACAAAAAGTACACCAAATTCGTTCACTTTTCACTTAATTTAATTTCGTTTGGACACTCACAACAGAGATCACTTTTTTGAAAAATTTCCCAATTTAATCAGGCGACACATTCAGTAATTATAAGATCCCGCCGGTCCGAACATCCAGATATCTGGAGCCCGAATAATCTGATCAGATCGTTTTTAAGTTAGTACTGCACCGGACGAAGTACCCAGTAGAATTATCTAATTCTCCTGTGAAAAGTTTCAGGAATGATATTTAGTCCAATATAGCACTCTTGCTCTCACATTTGTAAACGGGTAGCGATAGCGACCGGGTGCGGGTCAGACAAGTCCCCGGAGTACACAAAGAGAATCAACTGTTTGCCCGGCATTTCACGATTTTTCCTGATACTCTCTAACTTGAATTCGGAAAATTTTCTCTCCGCGGGATAATTTTGGACTAAATACATAATTGTATTCTGCACTACAAATGCACACATGCAATTCACACAGGGATTTGGAGAAATTTATTCAGGGACTTTTCTCTTTTCATGGTTTATTTATAAAAAGATCAACCTTGAATCTTTCCCACGATGAAATGAGAAAAATCCTGGCACCTGATCCAGGTGGGTAATTGATGAAAGCTCTAATTCTATACGATTTTAATTCACGCTTGCTGCACAGACTTGTGAAGCATCTACTTTTGATGTTTTATTGACTTAAGCTGCATTATTTATAGAAATGAAACGTTCAACATGAGTTGAAGGGGCCAATGAACCCTTTGTCTTAGGAATTCATTCTATTTAGGTCAAATTTTAAATGCTAGGAGACTTTTTAATTATTACAATAAAAAATATTTTTGTCGTGAGACTGATGTTTTAAAGATGCTTTACGGCAGGCAAAGGCTTAGGACGTTTAAAAATTAGCAGAAAATGTACCTAAGAATTTAGAAAGAGCATTAAGTCTATGTCTTATCTACTTAGCCTACTACATTTTTAATAAAATACCATAATTTTTACTCAAATTTAAATTAGAACATTAGAATATTAGCAAATAAAAGCCCGCCAAAGATAGAACCCTGTGGAACACCCTAAGTAAGATGTTTTAAACTTAAGAACGCATTTCCTACAAGGGCCGAAAATACAAGTTATTTTCATTATTTTAAATGCAAAAAACACATAATAAGTAGGACATCAGCAGATCTAGGGATAAAATTCTTACGATTTGGTCTTGATAAATTTTATGAGATTTTTAAATTTGACTTTCTGGAAAAAATTCAATATATCCAATATATAAGCTATCTTTCGATATTTTTTAAGAAAAATAAGTCATTTTGTGTAATTTCTGTAAGTTCTTTTAAGTTCAAAACGTCTTTTTAAGTAGCGAAAAAAGGGTGGAAGTATATCGAAATTCCCTCCAATATTTTCAGCAGGTAGATATATGGATCTGCAGAAAATGAAATAACTCATAAGCTTACCAATATTTCTTTAAAAACTGTAGTTCTACGAAGCTTCCTTTAAGACATTGCAAACTTTTCTGACTTGTGTAAATAAATTAAAGAATTAGTGTCACATGGGTTTTCCCTTTTTGTTCTTGTTCCTTTCCCTTCCGCGGAGTCCTAACATCATAGGTATGAGAGCTAATAGGTATGAGATAGCCCCGCTTATCTTTTCCTTTTTTCTTTTTATTCCTTACTTTTTTTCTCCTCTCACAAGGCAAGATTTTTGTTTTGCTTATGAACTGAGGATTAAAGGCAGCTTTATCCCCGAGCCCAATTCACACTAACCTCAACGATAGCTCACCAGTATGCCACTGCCTCTCCCCCTTCGCAGGACCAGTTGGATTGGACCTGAGATTTCCTGGGAGTAACTTCTGCAGGATATCGAACTGCTGATTCTAATCTCACATTAGGGGTCCAGCTTCTCATCAGGGCTGATTTTAAAATCGACGTTATCCACTACCGTTGGTGGCTCTAAGGTCCCAAATTTTGTCAACATAATACTTTGTGAAAATTTTTGGTCATAGCTCTCACACTAGTACTACCGGACTATTATCCAAACAAACAAACAAAACTGATAAATATCTAGACAAAGGAAATATGCTATATCCAAATAGTGTTAATAGGGGGAAATAGTACTGAAAAATGATTAAAATAACTGCAAATAAAATTTATTTACAAATTTGAGTTTGGGATTTCAGACTCACCTTGAAATGCAGACTTTACCAACAAACAAAAATGTATTTTAGTTTGCCACTGCTGTAAATGAAAAATTTCGATTAAAAATTGTTGAACCAATTTTACTATCAATTTTCTCAGTTACATTTTTTACTGCAAATTTATTAGTAGGAATTAAAATATTCTTACCATATTTATTTATAAACAATCCAATGGTCGATCATAATGTTATCATTTTTGTATTAGTTGTCAATTGGTTTATTTTAATCAAATTTCTTAGTACGTGCTTTTCTTTTTCTGTTGATCCGAATTCATCCAAGATAAGTGGCTACTGAGTATTTTTTCAATACAGATAATTTTATTATGTAAAATTTACCTTTTTATTCTTATGTATGTGGATGACTAAATAAATTCTCAAACGCTGCAAATGGTTTATATTGCATAGTTTATCTCAGGGAATATCGGGATGGTAGGACCAAAAGGCAAAAGGTAATAATACCCACATTCTTTACATTATGTACACCATATAAATTAAATATTTACTGTTTTGTTTTGTACATATACATCAAAAAGAATAAAATCGCACTGTCTTTCATTATAAGAAAATTAAGTTGATCGATCATTAAACGTAAATTGGAAGTAATTAAAGCTTTATCAGTCTGCGAATCCACACCGATCTTGTATTCATACAGAATAGAAATGACTATCAAACTTTGTTTTACAAGCTGGTTTTGTAAAGGGAGAAAACCAGGCAAGTGAAAAACGTCCAAAAACTGATTGAATACTTTTCCAGCGAGATTTTTTAACCCAGCGAGCCTCTTCTTTTTTAAGTTGCTCAATTCCCTAGAATGAAAGTAGTGTAAAATAAATTTTTGAAACTTTTAAAATAAATAGAGAATAAATTTCGTACCGTTTCATCATTCCAAATGGCATTCAATTGTGTTATAAGCATGATTAGAGTAAAGACTGCAAACAAAAGGGCTTCAAAAGTGAGAAATAGTAAGAGAAATACTGTTGCGGGTGGTGAATATGGTGAACATTCCCGCCATTCGTGTTTTATGCAAACTGCAAATTGATTCACGACAAGAAACATTGAATGGGCAGATATACTGGCGATATAAAACTGTAAAGAAATGTTAAGAATTAAAAAATTAATAGGAAATTTTTTCAATATCAGGGGTTTTTTCATCTTTATTAATTTATACATGTTACTCCAAAATAGTAATGAAACAGTGTAATTTTTCCCCTAATGTTTAGGTGCCAGTTTCACTAGAATTTAATTTAATTTTCATAATTCAGGAAAATGTGAATCCGAGTTTAAGAACAGAAAAAAGCACAAGGTTGAAGAAGCTGATAGATGTAAACATTGTAGATATTAAATTTATTACATTTTAAAAAGCATTTGAAAAAAGATGTTTTTCCAAGGAAATAAAGAACAAGTGTATCGATCAAACAAATCAATTTGATCACGAATTCAACTGAAAAAATTGAAGTGTTAATGCGAAAACGTTAACCTCAGACTGAAATCTTGCAGAAGAATTTGATACTTAAAGCTCAATACTAAGAAAAACAATGATCTGATCACAGGCACAAAATTTTTAGAGTTGATTTTTTAGACTTCTGATTTGACCTCTTTTCTGCGCTCTCGGGTTTAAAAAAAATGTCCCTCAAATCCAATTCCTATTTCAAGAATACAATCCATTCCCATGCCCGCTGGTCGAGCAGCGTTACCACAAATAAACTCAATGCAATTTACAGCAACCAAACTCTTAAGATTTCCCTTTTATAATGAGTTAAACATAAATTATACCTTCGACCTACTTACTGTGAAAAGCACAAAATATTTCTGATTGTTTTCGCCAACACAGTTATTCACCCACGGACAGTGATGGTCCATTTTCCTAATACACCTTTGGCACACCGAACAGTGATGAGCTCTATCCGGCTTGATACTGCAGCACTTTGGACATTTGAAGAACATTTGTCCTTCTCTGAAACCCAATTGTTGGATCATTTCTTTGGTAGCATTTCCCCGTGGGACTGCGCCCTGTAAGAACAAGCCTAAATTAAACAATTCCAATTATCACACTAAGCTGTATATTAATTACCGGATCAGACAGCATAGTCCTCAGATGAGATGCAAAAGCGAGAAATGCCAAAAGTTGGAAGATAAGCATATTTATTGTACTGAATAGGGGATAAGGGCTAGGGAGCAGTATAACTCGCATTACAACAAATTCGGCAAATAAAATTAGTAACCATGTCAGAATTGCACACACGATGCCACAGATATCCTAGAAGTAGTGTTTTTACAGCCAAATGAAGAAATCCTCAACTTGCCTCCTGAAATTACCTTCACGCACCAAGCCCTTCCGCCGCAGCATCGGTTGTGCATATCTGCACTCTGGTACAGCGTTACGTATTCATATTCCATTATGAGTAAATCATTTTCAGTAATAAAACTAGGAAACTCTACTAATTAACGAAATTAAATTACCAATGCAAAACAATTTTCCCAACACCCTCCCGTCACACTTTCCTTTTTGACAGTCATTTGAGTGACTTGACGTCTATGCGAGTGGAATGCGTGTGGAACTTGTACCAGCACCAAATCTACCTACCCGATTTCCGGCACCATTGCATTTATTTATCAATATGTATAATAAAATATAAACCATCTATTTACAAAAATATTAACACTTTCGAATAACAAGGCCTAAGCAGGCATCAGTTTCGCAGTTGGCTGCAGTATTGATATCAGTCCAGCAATAGAGGATACAGCTCCCAAGAGTCCAATTGTTCGAGGGCTCAGGCTTGTGTATCCCAGGGCTGTCAGTGGGATAAAGACATCACAAAGGTTCTTCATGGCGTCCACCACCACATCCCTATGCCCTAACATGCAAGCATAAGAGTGCAGCAGAAGACGGGACAAGTCGCGCGATGACATCAACGACATCGGCGCTCTTGGACTAGTGATTCCAGACCTGCGGGCAGCCATATGCAGGTCTATCAAGTGAAGGATCTCGTAAACGTCCCGGGTTAAATTCATTATAATTGAGAATAGCCAGTATTTGTTGGACAACCGTATCCACTCCTTCGAGTCAATGCTCCTGGACAGCCCCGACCTCGACAGCCACACCATGTGGTCGCAAAACAGGAACAAAGCTTGTCCTATCTTACTCAGCGTAAGTGTGATTCTTATAGTCAGGTCTGGGTAGTGCACAGTCTTTAATGCTTGGTAGAACACCTCTAGGCATTTTCCGAAACGGAGTACTGAAAGGACAATTTGTAAAACCTTTAAAGAAGTACCTAAAGTTCTAACGTTTTCGAAATGTACTAAGGATGTATTCCAGGGATTTCACTTGATCTATGAGCGCCGGATTGCATTCGTTTTGTTCTAGAGCTCCCCACACTGAACGGGAAAGGTACTGGACCAACCTCAAAAGTGGGACAATTAACGATTTTCGAAGGACTACACGTAATTTTACCTGGCCAATTTGTCCTTTCCCACTGTTTGATTATTTAACCATATCCAAGTGTCCATTTCTCATGGCTTTTGAGAAGATAATTGCCTTGAAAACTGCGTGAGTAGAACCTCCGACCAATGTTCAAAACCGCCAGGAAATGATAAACAATTGTCACCGAACTGCGTAAAGTGGATTGGCATGGAAAGAGTGTGGATGCAAATTCATACAAATTATGTTATTAAGTAATTTCGAAACAAATTTTTATTCCGTTAAAATTAATGAAAAAAAATCGAAGAATTTCCACTTTTCTATATTTTAGAGGGACTAATTTCTAGTTGCAAATGTGAAACTTGAGTGGTATTTTCAGAACGCTACCTCGGTAAACGTCATTACACGTGTATGAAATTTTGTGACACATGTACACTAACGGGAGAAGTCAAAACAATTCTTTTTGGGAAATACTCTTCATCAATTTTTATTCAGAATGGCAGTAAGTATTTGAGATTATAATAAAATAATACTTCGTCAACAATTCCAGCTTAAATGCCAAGAAGTAAATCTGTTTTTCTATTTCCAGCCTCAACAGAAAGGGAAACAAGGCACAAAAGGGGCTAAACAAATTATGGAAGAAAATACAGCAACACTAAATTTTTACAGGAATATGGCTTTAGGCAGCTCTGCAGCTTTCTTTGCTATATCTTTTATATTCTTTGAAATATCCACCTTAACAGTGGTAAGTCAACATCATCACCAGGTGCTTACTTTTGCTTATCGATTTCATTGCAGATAATGAGCATAATCTCGGTGGGAATCCTATTCGGCAGTTTTCAATTTATGTCCTTTATGTGCCGTTCAAAAGTCTCAGACACTGGAGCAATCCTTGACTCTGGAACTGATCTTAACATGGAAGGAGGACTAGCAGAGTATTTCGGATAAAATTTACTGGGAAAATTATTTCATTTCTTGGTTGCAGGCATGTGAAAGACTTGATAATTCTTACATCAGGAACTCTGCTTCTTTCCCTGCTTACAAACTATTTCTGGTTACTTTTACTATTGGCCCCAATTAGAGCAGTATGGATGCTGTGGGGAAGCCTTATTAAGCCCTGGTTATCACAAAAATCCGAAGAACCCGAGGTTGATGAAAAGAAACAGAAGAAACTGGAAAGGAAGATGAAGCGAATGAGATGAAAATAAACTACCGTAAATACGTAGGAAGTTCTTCGCTCCTGACAAAGTCACAGTCTATTGTAAATAAGCTATTTATTGATATGAATAATGAATAAATGTGGTGTCGTTTTGAATAAAAAGGAAAACAGCTTAAGTGCATAATACTGATGATAGTATGCAATACCTTGCGTCCAGAATCAGACATCCTCCAAGCCAAGGTGGAATAACGTAACCTAGTCTCTAATGTGCTGACTTTTCGAAACTCGTGGAAACGCATGAATTTCTTGAAAGTTAGAAAAATGAAGAGAACGGCATACCTCCGATTGTGCGAGCAAACTGAGGCAGAGCAACTGACTTTTAACATTGTGGACGAACCGCAAATGGAAAATGAGAATCGGAAAACGCCACAAGCGGTTTTTTAAGTAAATACCATGGGCCTAAAGAAGCCTATAAAATGGTTTTTCAGGTCTACAAGCAGCACTCAGGTCAGTGCAACCCTTCGGAAAGCCCTCCTTCATATGAGGCAGCTAAAACAAAAGATCGTTTAGGGAGGGGAACATCCCCAATAGCAGCTAATTTTAACAGACTTAAGGCCCCCGCTTTTGCGTCAAGGATAATTCATCTCCCGGGATCAACATATAAAGATTCCCTTAAAGGTATCAAGATATGTGTCCTGGCAGCGAATTTCATGGCGGAGCTGTTAACTACCAAACTGTTGACTTCCTTAGCAGTCAAGGTATGTCAACCAAGACAGCCCTTGACTATATCGAAGCCCAAAACAATAGCCCCAATGTATTCAAAAGAACCGACGAAGACCAAGGTTGTAGTTTGGTTCTTTCGAGAGATCGGGTTTCGGCAGAAAAACTTAATGCAATCGGTTTCCAGTTGAGCTTCCTTTTTAAAAAAATAAAGTCGAGGCAAAGGTGCCAAAAACTCCCAAGCCCGACTAGCCGACAACTTCTGGGAGAGTAGGTGCCAAGCTACCTGTCAGCAAACAAAGCATGCATGAAGAGAGAAAACAGGCGGAGGGACGGGTCGGCAGGGAAAAATAAGGAACAGACAAGTTCCTAAGTCTGAACATCCATCG
>QYTT01092693.1:11533-36429 GCA_006980735.1 Dasypogon diadema
GTAGGAAGTTCTTCGCTCCTGACAAAGTCACAGTCTATTGTAAATAAGCTATTTATTGATATGAATAATGAATAAATGTGGTGTCGTTTTGAATAAAAAGGAAAACAGCTTAAGTGCATAATACTGATGATAGTATGCAATACCTTGCGTCCAGAATCAGACATCCTCCAAGCCAAGGTGGAATAACGTAACCTAGTCCCTAATGTGCTGACTTTTCGAAACTCGTGGAATCGCATGAATTTCTTGAAAGTTAGAAAAATGAAGAGAACGGCATACCTCCGATTGTGCGAGCAAACTGAGACAGAGCAACTGACTTTTAACATTGTGCCCCCTTCATATGAGGCAGCTAAAACAAAAGGTCGTTTAGGGAGGGGAACATCCCCAATAGCAGCTGATTTTAACAGACTTAAGGCCCCCGCTTTTGCGTCAAGGATAATTCATCTCCCGGGATCAGCATATAAAGATTCCCTAATTTCACGGAGGAGCTGTTAACTACCAAACTGTTGCCTTCTTTAGCAGTTAAGGTATGTCAACCAAGACAGCCCTTGACTATATCGAAGCCCAAAACAATAGCCCCAATGTATTCAAGGGTATATAAAAGAACCGACGAAGACCAAGGTTGTAGTTTGGTTCTTTCGAGAGATCACGTTTTGGCAGAAAAACTTAATGCAATCGGTTTCCAGTTGAGCTTCCTTTTTAAAAAAATAAAGTCGAGGCAAAGGTGCCAAAAACTCCCAAGCCCGACTAGCCGACAACTTCTGGGAAAGTAGTTGCCAAGCTACCTGTCAGCAAACAAAGCATGCATGAAGAGAGAAAACAGGCGGAGGGACGGGTCGGCAGGGAAAAATAACGAACAGACAAGTTCCTAAGTCTGAACATCCATCGCCAGCGAATGAAGGCTGGCTCAGATGTATCCAAATATACCTCCGTCATGCAAAAGGGGTTTCGGCTATATTTAGCAGGAGTTTGATTAATGTGAGGCTTGGGTTCTTGACCCCCAACTACATTCGTTATTTTCTGCTTACACTTCTGCACTCGTGAGCTAGATTTCTACCCCAATGTGTTTTTTATTCTCAAAACACAGTTTGGTAAATTTTTTGGTTTCCTTTTATAAGGATATAAGAAAAGCGTCGCGAGCAGCATGTTCCCTCAAGTGGTACTTCATGACGAGTACCGAACTAAATCTTCTTTGTAACACAGTAATGGTGCGAATGTTATATAGCAATATATACCGTGGGGTCAGTCGTTAGAATACCGATTTCTTTTTCCAAAGTGATCTATTATTTGTGCATCTGCCAATGCACTGGCAAAAAATGGTATTCAGGTTAAATTTTACTCTTATTTTAATGTTGGGGTTATTTTCTTTGGTAGCTTTTCATTTCCAAATTTAACTTCTCATTTAGACGGTATCCACGTCCAGAAAAGGGAAGTGTAGGTAAAAACAAAAAAAAAAACAATTTTCAAAAGCAAACGTGCATTTTCTAATTTATTTGTATTTCCTAATTTCGAATTTAATCATCTCGCACTTCTTGAATTTGATTTATTAGTTTTAAAAACGATTGTTAATTGTTCGTGGCCGAGATTCTGCATTCTAAATGTTATCGCGTGGAATTAAACAACCAAATTCACTCTGAAAAGCAGAATTTCAAGATGCATGGAGATCGGGCTTTGCAATACTCACATCACAGGTTACACTATGATTTCCCGCATAAATCTCTTGGCAAACTAACGCCAATTCAGTTTCTGCTCAACACCCTATCGTAGTGGTAACAATGCTAACAGAAAAAGCTGCAGCTTACCTAACTCACCTTGCCAACATAGGTACAACGCGAAGTGGGAGAAAGTGGTTTTTGTTCGATAATGCTGAGGTGGACGTTTTGTGCTTTATCGAATTCCTGATTTTTCGGTTGTAAAAAGCGTTTACATTTTTGTGATTGACTGAAAAAAATCGACTTCTGATGAAGGGGACCAATAAGATTCTTCTACTTCTGGACATTTGGTTGATCATTTTACAAACTCATGCATATGATCCAAATGACACAAAGATTGCATCCGTGCTCCCACCAGAAGGAATGTTCGAGGCATTCTATCCACGAGAGATGGACGGTATTCCAAATGGATCTTCCAGGCCAGCTCATGGTCATGGGAGCTTCTACAAGCACCGAAACCCAGCTCTAGTGGACACCAAGAATTCAGCTGCTTATGGGTATCGGTTCGATGGTAAAAGGAGGTTCAACTTTGATTAAATTTTGGCGTACAGTTGATGATTACTTTTCAAGCCAGTGAAATGTGAAATAAAACGTTTTTCTTTCTTGTTTTAAGTGATTTCTGTCTTTTAATCGATTTTCTTTTCATTGTCTCAAAAAGTTGTGTGCTGTCTTGAAAAAAGTGGAATGTAGGAAGATTTTATGGTACTCCAACAAGAGATATGCAAACCTCAGCACTGACCTTGCTTTGCTTGCAGCGAACCCTACTCTCACTCACAGTCACCATTTGAAGTCAACGTACTTGTCCATAATAGTAGAAAAAAGTATGTTACGTGCCAGCAGATTTTGAGTGGTTTTTTTTTTCGTCTCAGGTTTCCGGCCACATAATAATCGCGATGTTTTTGTCATTTAGATTTAAGATAATTGACCAGTTTTCTTCTCCTTTTCTTGTGCTGACTGCGTATGTGTCGCTTTTTTCATTTTTTAATGTGTTTGAAAAACACGGGAATCTTTTCGTATTTTATCTCAATAGCAGAGTGAAGTACTTTTTAAGAACATTGGGTTATACGTTACATAGGTTCAAAATTTGATAGAAAGGTTTTTGTTTGATTTTGTACAGTTGAGGGATTATCCTGCCACGCCTGCACGCCTGCAGATTTTCCTTCTTGTTGGCGTGGGTTCGAATTCTGCACAGGATACGGAGATTTATCCGGGTATCAGTGATTCTATTGACAAGAATTATACTTGTGAAGTCACTGAGATTGTTGCACAGTAGTAACTTCATGGCAAACATTGTGACTCACTTACAACATTTGTCAGGTTAAAATTTCCTCATTTCTAATTTCCTGTTCTCTTCCTCTAACGTAGTAAATCTTAAAAATGTAATCCTTCGTTTTCAACAAACAACCGTGAATGCCTTTTAAAAGGAGTTTCTCTTCATCGATTTTAACCACAGCATTGTTTAGACGTGGCTTAAACGCAGCTGACCTTCAAATCTGTAGGCCGTCCTACTATCCGCAACCTATGGACGCACCTTTTAGCTTCGATTACTTTATTCAACCTTGAAGTGATCCTTGTGCATCGCTTTAGGCCGTATGTGAATCATATACTCGAGTGTAAAACTAAGTTCTCTCAATTTTCGGTGTGAAAAATGAGAAAAAATAAGTTTTACAGGAGAGCAATTTAAATGTTTGTCATTGCTGTATTTTTTTTTAACCAGTTGTCGAGTTTTAATAATTTTTTTGAAATTTAACATGAAGTTCCTTTTGTTATTTTTAAATTATCATGGCTTTTAAAAAGAAAAACAGCCCTAATTACATTTACAGTGACGATACATATCCATGTTTTCATGACTATTACGTACAACTTTCAAAAATGAGTCCGCCATATTGGATCCGTCATTTTGAATTCATAAAAGCTGATGTCATATTCGTAAACAGCCACCCCAAAATCCGTTGACATTTAGAAAATCTTGTACGCCAAATCGGATCCGCCGTTTTGAATTTCAAAAGTCCCACTTCAGATTCGAAATTAGCTACCTGCTAAACCTGGAAAACCTATATATATATATATGAATTTTCATGACAATCTTAAAAACTTTTGAAAAAGTTGACACTTCCGATCGCCATATTTGATCCGCCATTTTGAATCCTTAAAAGTGTATTAAATTCGTAATCAGCAGTGACAGATCCTTGTATATTTCTGTTAAGAAAATTAGGTTTTACTAAAGTACTTATGTGTCGAATTTTATCGGTCTACGCTTGAAGCGTTCTTGTTTTAGAAAGAAATAGAATTTTTTATTTGAGCTGGAGGTTTCATATGGCAACCCTGTGTACCAAATTTCAAGTCTCTAGCTTAAGGTGTTCTCGGGATAAAGTCTAAACTAACAGACGGACAGATAGACGGACATCTAATTAAACGATTTCTTTTCTCCTCGCATTTATGACAATACAGTTTATTTCTGTTTATAATAAAAACTTTTATGTGCTAAACTTATAAAACCCTACATCCACGGTATAATGGGCGTTAAAATAATAATGTCTTTTACATTTAAGAAAGACTTTCATTTTTGATTAATTTAATCACTTTTGATATACTCCAGGCTACATCTATTCACATGGCCAATGTAGCTAATAATTTCTGAGATACAGATGCCTATCAGAAGCGGTGATCATCAGATACATTTCACAATTGTGTTGCATTTATCAAAAGCTTCACACTAAGCCTGTCTTGTCACTGCACTGCACAAGAGAACGAAATACCTCAAGGTACACAGCCCTCCACGGAGAATGGAATCGGACAATGACCTCCTATCCGATCACGTAATCTTAGTTTTCTCCAAGGGCCAACTAATTCAGTTTATTACTTTAATTTCTGTGCGATATAAAAAAAAAGAATACTATCCAAATACAAGCGCGTCTATTGTCTTCCCCTTCCATTAAATCCTCTCAACTATTTCTCAGTGTTTTCCTGATACAATTAATAAGAAAAAATTGGTTTAGATCTAGAAAAACGACTCAAACATCCAACTGACCCGAAACTACATATTCCCGGTTGTTTTTCATTTACAGTCCCACCGGTCTTCTCTTCAAATTGATTCTAATGATGTTTGGTCAATTGATTGATTGGTCAGGTACTTTGGCTACAGATAAATACGTAAGTCACGAAATATAAGCATACAAATCTATTGCTGCAGGTCTTAAGGATGCGCTACCAGACCACCAGGGGTACAAATTTAGGTAGTGATGCATTGCTTCAACTTAATCAAATTTTACTTGGACAGCGAAGGAAAGTAATTAACTGAGCTAGAAAAAAAAATTATAAAAGAGGTCAGGAAGGGTTAATGTCGTGAGTAGGGTAGTGGATTAATTAAAAATTGGAATGAGATGCTGTACTAAGAAAATTGAACTATTTACAACGCCATTGTGGGTTCATTGGTATTATTTAAAGAATTCGAATCTCATTTGTTAACAGACTAATATTATATACCCGAGAAAAACGAATAAACATAACAGAAAACTTTACGCTTACATTAATTTCAGAACTTTAAAGTATTTTAATCTCAGTTCAAAGAATTCACTTAATGTGTGGAATATAAGGGATTAATCATATTTTGAATACTATGACTTTTAAAAACCTTAATGGGCCAATGTCGAAAGGGGACACTAGTGCAAACTCTGGGGACAGTTGTGTCAAATTCCTAAGCTTATCCTCGCTGAAAACGCTAATTCTTAATACTTACCTGTGTTTGCTAACAAAATCCCATATGATTCGAAGTAAAACCGAACTCCTACAAGATGAGAAATGATGCTATAGATTTATCTGGATTCACTTCTCCACTGGACGTGTGTATATGAATTATTTAGAATAACAAGATCAGATATTTTTATGCTTCTTTCATAAACGTTTACGCTATAAAGTTAACAATTATGAGGTTTTCACTCTTGTATAGCTTACACCCAATTTGGACTAAAGGGATTTTTCCCCATGCGGATACAGTTTTAGAGTAAGGGTTGCGAGAATTCAGCTTTGCCAGGTTTACCAGAGATTTCGTTGGAGCAATGTCTTCTACAAATTAAGAGCAGAAGGAGAGATAACACCATCCAAAGTAACACATCTGGACCGGTCAGAAAGGAAACTTTCAAACCAGGCAAGAAGACAAGAGTTAAGACCAAATGTTGGCAGTTTGGCTAAAAGGGTAGAAAATGGGTGTAGAAAGTGTTGTGAAACTTACCTTGTAATCTCTATCTTAAAGAAGTTTTTAGCTAAAGATAACACAAAATTTCTTGGTAGAGGAAGGTATTTATTTTATATAAAAATGTCCTATCGGTGAACTAAAATTTGTGTGCCTAGAACAGCTTCCGACTGGTGTACTTTTGGTATAGATTTCTTTGATAATGGAGTAAAGGCAGCCTCTGCATAATGAGAAGAATATTTCGGAGATCTGATAACATTTGGATCATATCTGGAAGATTGATAATAGTTTTTGTTATTTGAATTTAAATATGTATTTTACCCTTGATCCATAACAATCCAATCATAATTTGGCTCCACTGTCACTGCCTCGATAATGTCACTTACTTGTCTCGTTCTTTTTGGTGTCTCCTTAAGATCTTTTTCGTTGGGAAAAGAACGGACTTCCGATAAAATTTCTTTCGAATTTAATAGACTATTGGCGTTAAATTGTAGGTCCTGCAAAGAATGTCGTCCTCTAGAGTTAAAGTCGTCAAAGTTGTTCTGATTTTTTGGGTGCCGTTTTTGCATAAGTTTGCTCAAAGTGTAAACGTGCAGTGGGTAGCAAGATTTGAATCCGGCTTGCATGGTAGACAAGACCTTCTTACTCACTTGTTGACTCTGTTCTGGCCACTTGTCTTCAGGATTTGGTTTTTCGGTTGTGCCTATACTGGTGGAAAATGTGTCAATTACAATAGTGGTGAGAGGTGTTGTGGATTCTATCCTGTGGTTCCTAAAGTATGATGGCGGAGAAATTTGGTCGTCGGAATCGACTTGAGTCGACTTTTGTGCAAGTGGTGTTGCTGTTGTTGCTGCCAGGAATTCAAGTTGTTCTTCATAGACCGGCTTAATACTGATGTCCTCTTTGTTCCAATACGCTCTATAAGTTTTATATGGCTTTACAGATGAAGTCTGAATACTATCGCTTATTCTGTTTTGGAAAGATTGGGGAAGACTGAAATTCTCTGGGTACATTGGGTAAGGAATTGCATACACTATTTGAGGAAATGGAGTAGATGTTGAAATACTTTCCAGGTAGGGAACTTGTGTATAAGGTGGTCTTACAGCTGCAGTAGTAGTACTCATCCTTTCAGTCCATGGAATTATAGCTTCATGCTCGTAGAAAGGTATCGTTTGATGGTGGCTTATCCTCCTTGCTGGACTTTGTCGACCAGAAAGGTTATTCTCAGATCTTAGAGGTGCAGATTTAAACATTGGAACTGTTGGAGGATATAAAATTTGTCCAGGAACAGGCTCCATCATGGGATATTTTCTATCACTCATAACCGTATTAAAAATATTTCCAGTATTTTTTCCTTTGTAAACATTAAAATGACTACTTTCAGCTCCATCCTCTTCTTGTTCGAAAATCGGCAGGTTTCGTGGTCGAAAATTTGTTCTTACTCTAAAATTCCGATTGCTTCGCCGAAGTTGAATTGAATTTTTTCTATTAAGATTGGTATAATGATTGGGAAGCTTAGGAACGAATATTCCATGGTTTAAGGCACTTTGTTGGTTACGTAAGTGTGCAGCAGTCACTTTTGGCAAACCTTGAGGGTGCTTGTGACTAAACAGTTGATGTCTCTTCCCAGTATCTTGCAAAATCCTCGATACTGGTGTTGCTCTGTTATAGTTCAATATTCCCCGATAGTTTTCTCTTCTGGGGTAAAAGTAAGTTCCTCGATGGTAAGCACTTTGTTGTTTTCTTCTATCACTATTGATGCTAATAGGATCCGGATTTTGTTTGAATGCCGTGCAGCCCATCTCAGCTATTAGGAATAACAAAAATAAAACAATCACTTGGCACTGTCTCATGATTACACTATAACTTGCTGCGTCACATCTTACTTTTGATTACTTATTAAGGCAACCGTCACCGCGAACATTTACAGAAAAACTCATTCATTTTGGTTGTAGAGTGGTTTTATATGAACTTCGTGTTGACAAAATGACCGAATTTCACACTGGTTCTGGAGAACGACATTTGAACCTGTTGCCATTGTGTACTCCTCTAATTGTGGATCAATGGGACAGAATTCTGTGCCATGCTGAAAGGGAACTAGTTCTCAAGACAACTTTTGTTTACTTTAACATTTTCTGGACTCTCTAAATCAAAACATTAATTGCAAGACAGCGGGTAATTACCTTTTTATATATTCGGTTAGATCTTTTGGACAAAACATATGAAGTATAGTTAACTTTTACTCGCAATAAAAGTTAGACATCAAGAGTTTCCCGCACGTAAGTACACCTATGTCGATACTTATATACTGACCTGAACGTGGTCGAGTTTTCTTTCCCTCCAGCAGTTTATCAAGTTTGACTGAAATTGTAACAACAGAGTTATGAGGCAATCTGAGGTATTAATAAGAGCTTTCAAATGGATTATTTTCACTAACGATACTAAAGATAGTAAGGGCAGTTTAGTAAATGCATTGACTACTGATGGATTTTATAGATTTTATTTGTGTATAAAGGTGAATAATTTTCATGTATAAGGGTGTTCGATTTGTAAGTATAGCATAAAGTCAGTTCATAAATTCGTACTCATTTCGCAGGCAACGGAATATATTGTAAAATTTAATAACTTAACTATAATTTTAGTTAATTTAGGTAATTTTCCTCAAGTAGAAGTAGAAGAGCAAAAAGCAGGCAGTAGTACTACGGTAATCAAGAAATTGAGGTAATTAAAAATTACCAGTACCTAAGTACGCTGCGTTCCTAAGCACTTACATAACTTCGTCGTCTCTTGTTCTTTTGAGCATTTGTTCATAGGTCATCTTGTCCTCTCTATCCATGGGGCTGTTCGTAACAACCTTCCCCTTGATCGTAAAGGCCAGATAGTCATATACATTGTACTCCGTCATCCTCGTATCCTCCAGGCACAGTCTGCATGTGTTCTGTTTGATCCATTTCTCCTCTAATGACGAAATATAGTTCTGGGCCTTGGAACTCTATAGCTCCCTCCTGTTTAGTTTTAGTTAGTTTTTCATTCCCTTCGTATGTGTTCTCTAACCTAAGTACCAGTAGAGATGAGCTCAACTCCGTCCTGATCAAGGCTTGATTATTCATTGCAATGAGAAAGTTACCTCCTCGTTCCTGATTCTTTTTTAAGTTGTCAAACGAATGGACCACAGCCAACATTTCTGCCCGATACACTGAGGCGTATCTTCCTGTGCTAACATACCAGGACAGATTTCGGTCTTTATTAAAAATTTCTGGATCATTTTTGAACATAGGTATACATCAGTCTAAGCCTAATTGGGCCTCATTAGAAACTTTGATCACAGAACCAAAGAATATAAGTGGTTAAAATTCCAAATTCTTTTGTCTTTCGAATGAGGATTACCATTTTTGTACTGCTCGCCTTGATATTAAAACTCTGTTCCTTATACCATCCTTGCACTATTCAAAGAGGGTTCCTCATGATATCAGCGGTAGTGGACATGAATTTGCACCTCGCCACCAATACCATGTCGTCCACATAGCCAATGAAGTTAACTTCTGTTCCTTCAAGTCTCACGAGTAAGGAGTCGACTATGAAATTCCAGAATTAATGAGATAACACGATTTCTTGTAGACATCTCGTTGTGATTCTTCCTCTAACGACCTCTTACAAGTCTGAATCCTGATTATGATTATAATGTTTCTCAACATGTTATCCACTCATCTCACCACTGTTTCCCGTGTTCAGTTCTTCCTCTACCACTTTCACCAGCTGCGGTGAAGCGCAGATTCTGTCCACCTTGATATACACACTGGTTTACATTCAGGAGTACTTCTTTAGCGTGGTACACTCCAAGTAGTCCTCAAAATGGATGGTATGGATCTCGAAGATATGTGGTTCTTAACGCCTTTGGGCTTCTTTCTCTGGGGTTTTTTGAAGTTAAAAATTTATTTCAACAAGCCCACGACAAGCCAAGCCTCGAAGGAGGAGATTATGTATGTAGATGATATATCACTGAGATCAAGCCACAATTATGGCAAACCGTGATTGAGAATTTCGTCAAAAGGACGCAAATGTGCCAGCAAAGAAAAGGAGGGCATTTAGCAGATGTGTTATTCCATACATAATTTCCATATGTCCACTTTATGATTAAGTTAAAATTTCGGTATTAAGTTGAAAAAACTGTATTTTATTTAGAATTTAAATTTTCGGCCATTTAGAATAGTAAAATGCATACAACCAGTAGGCCAATTGGTTATGATACGCCCTCCAGTAGATATCAATTTCATCAGTGTAAATAACGATTGCTTGTAGTTAAACTCAGTAAATCAAAGTCACATTACAATCACCTGAAAAAAAAGTCTTTTCTCGCCTTCCTGATATCCACCAACATCAAAGGGTATACGCTCCAAAAATTCCAGATGATCATGCTAATTGGTAGTTTTAGGACAGGACTTCAAATATTTTCGTAATAACAAACCAAGATTCTGATTACATCTTACATCTTGTGTACTATACAATTCTAGAGGAGCAAAAAATTTCTTCGGAACGAAGAAAAGGGAAATATGAAACCAGCACTTTCACGTTCCGGGAACCTGTTGACCTCTTGATTAATTCGATTCGTAGCTAGAGCTACTTTGGTAAGTTCTTGTTAAATTGACCGCACCGGTGAGATGCTGCGTAGAAAATCAAGTAGAAAAAGAAGTTATCATGTGAACTAAGGGATTTGTTTTTATATATGAAAACAGATTTATTAAAGGCGATATTTTAGAGTGGGGATAATGACTTAAATTTTCAATCATAATGCTTCAAGGGCTCATAACTTTTAGTTCTATTGAGAAAAGTGCATTGGCTGTCCCTTAAGGTGGTTCTGTTACGATGGTGCTGGATATTTTAAAAAGTGCAATGGTTTGTGAAAATTTAGAAATTCTTGTGCTTAATGCAGAATGCAGTGATTTAAAATTTGACAAAAGTGTAGTGTAATGTTATAAAAATATCACTATGGTTTTCTACTTGCAGATACTCATGTCTTCGTTTGTGTTATGTGCGCAGGCATTTTGGTGGAGTCGTCCAACGACGTAAGTTTTAGAATGCTATAGAATATCTTTTTTTCATTAGCTGATTATGAAAATGCATAAAAGATTCGCAGACTAAAATTAATTTGAAAATCGTGGAAAAATTATATGAAGGTGTATAGTTCTTAAGATCAATATGCTTCAATCGAGATTATCCTATGCCGAACTTACACTAAATATAGTTTGGCATTTTTTTTCATACTAATGACAGAAGTATAAAGGGGTTTTTCATTAAGGCGACGCATTTTTTTAATAAAAGACTTATGTATGATCTTTATTTCGTATTTCGTACAATTGATACCATTAATTTTGGAACACAACATCATTCAAATGTTCTTCACAGAAACAATCGCACGAGTGAATACGCTGAACTCAATTTTCCATTATTATTATTATTTTTTTTGCATAAATCGGCAGATATTCCAGCAATTCCGCTTTTGATGTTGGCTCTGAGAGTTTTTAAAGTCTGTGGCTTATTGGAATAGACCATTGACTTAATATAGCCCCAAAGAAAAAATTCTAAAAGCGTTAAATCGCATTAACGAAGCGGCCAATTGACTGGCCGATCTCAATAAATCGAGTTGTTTGGCCAGCTGTGTGACATGTTGCGTTGTCCTGTTGAAACCACATCTTGGCCAAGTCCAATTCTTCCCACAAAAAATCCAGTCAGCATATCACGGTGGCTGTTGCCATTAACCATAGAGGGTTGTCCATTTTCGCTTTATGGACCAATTTTGCTTATTAACGAAGCCGTTGAGTCAAAAATTACGTAGTGCGGTCCAAGTTTCGCGGCCTAAGGTAGAAGGAGGGGTGAGAGAGGAAAAGGGCAGTGGTTATTTTTCGATATATTCTCCGTTTGTTTCAACACATTTTTCACATCTTTTATTAAGTGCTTTAATACTATCAAAACAGTGTAAAGATTTGTACTTAGCTTCATCGCTCAGAATGATTTTGAGGTGAAAATCAGGATCTTCGTTAAGTTTGTTTAGAGCCCAATCAGAGAAGTCGCGCGGCTTTAGTTCTTGGGTTAAGGCAATCTTATAGGCACGTAGATCCATGTCTTTGCACAAAATTCGTCATAGTGACTTTTGGCAAATGCCCAATTCTTGCGAACGGCAAGGAATTGCTTGATTTGGATTCTCAGTTATACTCTCGCGTACAGTCGAGTACTTCTTGCATTTCTTTGCCTTATTGACACGGCAACATTATGAAGTGAATATGCTGATTCGAATTTTTCCATAAGACGATCAATGGTTCGTCTAGTTGGAGGATTTTAACGACCAAAAATTTGAACTAACGCACGTAAAGTTGTGCTAACTGAACGTGATCTTTGACAAAAAATTTGGATAATTTGTAGACGTTGACTGAGCATTATGTTGACTGAGACAGGATCCTTAAGTCGTCAGACTCTCGACTGTGGCAGACGAAGGAGCAGACACACAGAGGACCGTGTTCTGGGTCTTGTTGAACATAGCCCGAGGCTAAGTGCACGCAATATCGCCTTAGGAATTGGATTATCTTAGCCAGCTTTTCACAGAATTCTGCGATCCCATGGGATACATCTTTAAATTTGTCCAGTTCTGGTATTTTCTTCGGTCCACATTCAAAGTGCTTCAAAATGCCTGGGATACACATAATGTTGCATTCGTCTTATAGAGTTCTCTTCATATACTTCCAGAAGCATTTGATATGTTTCCCTAAAGTAAAATCTGACACAAATACGTTCTTCAGTATCTCTCATTTTCTGCTTTTTAAGATTGCTTTGATAAATTATAGCATTGCTACAAAAATTGTGTTAAGATGACTAAAAATATTTTACAACTCGTTTACAAAAATAATTAAAATACTTCGCCAAAAAGGCATTCTGTTTCCTTGCAAGTAGTAAGTAGTTTCTGATATGAGGTTCAACTTAATTGCGATATTTTAAACTCAGTTCTAAATCAATGAGTATGAGTAACGAGATACAAATTGTAATAACAAGTGCCATTATCTTAATTAATGTTATCGCATTTTTTGCAGGGAATCACCGCCACCTTTGAAGCAAATTCCAATAGGATATTTTCGAACATACACATATCAGCCACTTACTTATCCCGGATCGTATTCCAGTTATTCATACATGGGATCACATCAATCTGTCGCTAGTCCCTTTTTAGATTGGACCCAGAGGCAAACCATTGCAAATCCATCACCTGGACTTTCAGGACTACATCTTCCACCTGTACTACCGCCAAATCATTCACCATTGCATACACAGCCCTTATTACCTCCAACACAACCACCTCACTATCCAACAACTTCTAGCTTATCTTCTTCACATAATAGTCAAACATCAACAACTCAACATCCCCAAACTGAATCTCAAGCTCAATCATCGCACTCAAGTGAAAATAAACAACAACAACAACAACAAGAGAATAGTGGTTCTTCTCGTCCAAAATATTCTCCACCAGATCCCTCGAATTATCAATATCAATATCCTGGAACCTCTCCGCCACATTCGTATCAAAACGTACAGTTTGTTCCATGCATGTGTCCAGTTACAGTGACCGTATCCGATTTAGCAGATGGAAGATCCGCTGTACTAACAGATGATTTTGATGAAGAAAATGGCTTACTGACGTCACAGGAGAACATCCATTAAATCAAATTTTTTGGAAGACTGATTCATTTTGTTTAAGAAATAAAATACTAGAACTTTACGTGTGTTGTTTTATTGTTAGTTTGTAATGAAGCGAATGTCGCAGTAAATTTCAAAGCGTCCCCAGATTATAGTGTGGATGTGGAACGACCAGAAAGACAGACGCATAGCTATGAAGAGATGTTTTATTTTCTTACCTTACTTACCTTTTGTGCCCTCCTGTATATTACGTTTGTTTTTATAAAAAAGAAGAAGAAAACATACTGTAGATGTGTTATACTGAGGGCCTATTCTAATCCAAGTCTTCAGCTTCGTCTTCGTCTCGTTTTAACAAGTAGTGACGTCAGCATAATTAATTAAAATTAAGCAAAAAAGTGTGTAATTTTCATCCATTTCTCTCTAATATTCACATGGGTCTTAACCACGAAACCATGAACAAAATGTTAGAAATCAGGCTAAGCAAATGAATTGGAACGTATTAACTTTCTTGCTGACGTCACTAATTGTTATAACGAGACGAAGACGAAGCTGAAGACTTGGATTAGAATAGGCCCTAATGTCCATGAAGTCAAGTCAATCGTTGACTTGACGAAGCCAAGCTCCGTAGATATCTGACGTCACTAATTGTTCTAAGGAAATGAAGACAAAGAAGAAGACTTGGATTGGAATAGGCCCAAAATGAGTTATCTGTGTACCAAATTCAGTCCTCAGCTTAAAGCGTTCTCGAATTATCTCCCGGAAAGTCAGACGGACAGCTGTAAAGCTATTTCTTTATGTTTCCTATTAATGGCTACATAGTTTATTTTTTTTTGTATCATGGATATTTTTAGGCCTTGCAAACGTTTGCTTAACCATATAAAATCCAACATCTGATATAAAAATTAGCTTATAACCATTAAGGAAGAAAAATAAATAATGATAACTCGAGAACGCTTTGAATTAAAAACCTGAAATTTGTAAGGTCAAGTTCGAAAATAGGACAAATCAAACAATACCAGCACTGGCTTACAATATGAAACGTCCAGTTATATCACATAAAGAATCCTTTTTCTCTTCTAAATCGAAAACGTTTTGATGGATTAAAATTGGCATACAAATACTTTACTAAATTTAAATTATCATGGCAGAAAATGAAGCAAATTGAAGAACACTTTCAGCGGCTGCTATACAAAAAGAAGGGTGTGGTGAAATATCTCGAAAGAGTGAGATTATGGGAAAAATGTAGAGAAAGTGGAGAGAGTATGCTTGCTTGAATCTTCGAAACACGTCATAATCTTCCCAAGTGTTTTTCGGTTCGTCCCATTGCAATTTTTGTCAAACAAAATTGCCGCAGGAGTTTTACCGGTCTTTCTGTTGGTTTGAAAAAAGTTGCCGTGAAAATAGCTGGTCCGTTTTCAACGAAACTTGGTTGTGTTAAGGTCATGACCTCAGAAAGTAACCTGCACTTTGTTTTATCAAATTTTGTTGAGGAGAAGCCGAGAAACAGCTTTTTGTGTATATTGTCATTGATAAATTGCCAACTTAGACTCCGCCGCTCTCATTAGTTTTGGTTGTTTAAGACTTGAATTTAATATCAAATGTGCTCGGCCCTTAGTATCGAGATTCCTTCACTTCTCTGACTTTGGAATGAATGTGAGATTTTATTCCCAACTTTTAAAATGAATTCTGGCAGTCCAATGCGAGACGCCTGTTGGCGATTGCTCATTCCACCAAAAACTTTACAACTTTACACTTTGAATTTTACATAAAAATCCGTACATTTATAGATGTGAATATAGAATTGAAGTATCTGTCAGCAATTTTGCAATAAAAGCCTCTATCTAGGTCTATTTAGTACTATACAATAAGATACCTACCCATAAACAGCTGTTTTTCAAAATCCTATCTCTTTGTCCGGGATAAACTTAAAAATCGTTGAATTTATAAGGATGCAACTGCTGCAGGGTTACAGGGTTTACATGGTACACTAATCTGCACTTTATTTCATTTCGATAAGTATATGAGTTCCGGAGAAATCTACGAAAACTATAATCCTATGATAGGTCGATTTTTACCAAAAATGAGTTAAGTACAATGAGAGAATGACAATTTTGGGACTGCTTTTTTTGATACCGTATATCGAATAATTACCGGACACCCTGTATAAAAGGCAAAGCTGACGGACAGACATATTAATGACCAACCTAAGTCACTGGTCCTAGAAAAGTAGAATTTGGAGCATAGGATCGTTTTATAATACAAGTGTCCACTAAGAAATATATTTTTGCAGATTGAATCACTCATGGCAATCAGTTAACGAGCATATCTTTAGGAATTAATAAAATTGTATTATCTCATGCTTTGCAGGAATAATGTCCGCATTGATATTTTTAAATGGAATAAAAGTGAATTTAAAATAATTGCATTTGGTTTGTTTGAAAACTCAGAAATATCATAAATTATGATCACTGTAATTTTGAATACAGATACGTACCCCTTGTACGTGTCAATTTATTTTCTCTATTTCTCACAATCACTCTAGATGTTTTTAAAATTTAATATATGGGTACAGATGGATAAAATCTACCTATCAGTTCTTTTGATATTCCCAATATACATCAAGATCAAATACTTTACATCAGTTGAAGCATCTCCCGCGGCTAACACGTAAATAAAGATGTGAACTCTATGAAAAGGAAGTGAAGATAATAATAACACTTCAAACATAGCAACCCAATATTAAAGAAATGAAAAGGTTAATTTGATTTTGATTAACTGAAGATCCATTCGGAGGTAATTTTATGTTGAGAGTAGCTGAGGATCAGAAAAGGCCTAGTCACGTTCAGATCATGTTTACAATAAATAGTTTGTTTGCTCTTAACAATCAATTGGTCTGCTTAGAAAATTGATTCCTACCAAGAAAATTGATTGGAAAATAATGCCGTAGCATACTGAAAAGTAGTTGTTAAGTATTTGTTTAGTTAAGTACGTTAAGAAATTGATTAAATTACATTTGTCATTTCCATTTGATATTTTGGAATTATGGTCAGCATAAACCATAAGTTGGAAATGTACCTGATATTTAATTAATATCGTTCTTTGTTTTAAATTGTGTAACGTGTTAGAGTTTATTAATCAGAATATCATAGAAATAACCCATAAAATTGATACTATTACCAATATTGTCAATATCTTGTTTCCTGACCCTTTAAGTTATTTATCGAAATTATAATACTAATTGAGGAGCTGGCGAACAAAACCGGACTTGTCCACACTACGTCAAAATTTTTTTTTATTTTTTCTGGCTCCTCAAGTTCACTTTTATTTTCCTCCGAAAATATTATCCATCAAAAGCGGCACTAAACCTCTCAAAATAATTGTTAAAAACTACAATTCAAACAGAATCGGACTTGTCCGTGGCTGGCTGAATGAAAATTACATTGAATTCTTTTTTTCAATCAAAACCGGACAAATACCTAAGAAATTTGTCTTGAAATAAATGTTTCCTAACAAAGCCGTACATGTCGCACTAAAAACATGAATAAAAAAATGATCTGTTTTTTTTCATAACGGGAAAATATAATAAGATTTTCATTTAAAAGCAGAGTTGTCCACCATTTTCAATCAAAACCGGACTTTTCCAAAACAAAAATAAAAATAAAAAGGGGATACTTAATGTTTTTATTGAACAAAAGCCAGGTCTAGGCTTACATTTTGATAGAGCCTTCATATACTAAATCTTAAAATTCTACCTGATCTCTATTTGCTTATTTTCGTTTTTGAACTCTCCTGTAAAAAAACAATTAAGGGACAAGTCCGGTTTTGTTCGCCAGCTCCTCAATTATGAAGCATACTATTCAAAAAATGTTTAAGTATTGGAATTAAGAATTAGTTGGCATAAACAAAAATAATTAACCTTATGCTATTGCTCTATTAGTAAGTAAAATTGCAAAGTATCATTAAATTTCCACATGTTATCGAACTCTATAAGTAAGATTCCGTATTATTATTTAAATTGTTTAAAATGTTCTCTCTTACTTTAAATTGTGTTTTCGAACACCCCCTCGCCCTTCAAACACTACATTTTCTTGACCGTATTGAGTATTGATCCCCCTTTTATTTGAGACCAAACACATACCGATACATTCTGTGGTCCTCGAAATATCAGCCCTTTCACCATTAAATTGAATTTTTTAAAACCCCCTCGCCCTTCAGCTAATACACTTTTATCGTGAAGATGTCATATCTTTCTTTCATTTGAGACCACACATGTATTAACATGCCCAATTAGAGTAACTTCCTTCATGTTTAAAACCATGGAGAAGGCCATAGACCTCCACGTTAGAAGCGGCATACTCAAGAAATACCCGCTGCGTCCGCATCATGCGTCCGCATGCGTATCAGACAGGCAAATCCACAATAGCCGTCTTACATGACCTAGTCTCTAGGCTGGAAAAGGTGATGGAGGACGAAGAGATTGCCCTAAGCGCCTTCTTATACATCAGAATTTTCATAAGCATGTAATAACTTTTGTCCGCTTCCCCAGTTAATCGTCCGGTGTCCGGTATTTCCGTGGACGGTTTCTGGCAACCCTTTTTACTGGTAACGTGAGTCTTGCATCGTGAAAAATTCAGGTGGTAGATATGACTGGATTGAATAGGATTGTGGAAATCTGATTTGGATAGCGTCATTTTGTGCAGATTTCATTGGTACAACAGCAGCATGCCTCTTCAATTGTTTCAATATCAGCATAGAGAGCTTGCAAACGTTGATGATCCTGTTGGAATCGAATACGAGCTTCTGATATTTCTTCTTCTTATTTGTGAAATATAAATACGCATAGATTGCAAGCTTTACATTTTTCAGACGTTCATCAAGTCTCGCTCGCGTCGTCTCTTCACTTTCATTCGCTCGCTTTTTCTAACTATTTTTGTGTTACAGTTTCTTTTTGTTTTGTATTTGTTTATTTTGTATTGTTTGTTTTTAAATTTCGTCCCCACAAGAATCACCATAAGTGACGTTACACCCCACCAGAGGTTCGGTAGAGGGGTAAGGCTCCTATACAATGAGGTGTGTCCTGTGCCCGAGGTTGATACATTAGCGGCATGACATTTTTTACTAGTCTCAGTCATGATCCATTCAATCCTCGGTACGTGCTCAACTTGACTTGGGTAGTTGTAGGGAAATCTGCAACCCGCAAAGGTACCCGATTTCTAATCATGAGTTGTTTCGTCTTCTGAAGTTTAAAGTTTTGGGAAAGATCTCGGAGGGGTCAGAGATTCTAAACACAAAATAACGAACACAACACACAGAAGCTTGACAATCTACATAGCGTATATTATACTTATTGTCTTTAGCACTATACTTAACTTACAGAAACAGAAAATCTAATATTTTTCAAACTGTACTTGCCCGGATCGCCTTCTTGAGAATTTTTAATTAAGCAAATTGTATGCACTATTCGTAATTTTGAAACAAGGTGCAGAAAACTGTGTAAATTTAGCAATACAAATTAAATACCATTAAAATAACATTAGTTATTTTAATTTAATTTAGTTAACAAGGAGGCAGTTTATATTCACGTAAATTATTTACACTACTTAAATCCAACAACTGGCACTAAAATTTTATTAACACAGATTTTGAGGTTTTATCCATGTCCAATAAACTTCCTGATCTAGATACAAACCCAGTCATGTAAGAAATGCATTTTGCGCATGCAAATATTGAAGTCGTTATAAATATTTTCCTACATTCTATGCTTTCGCTAAAAAATTCGCACAGCAGATACTTAGATTGCGATTTCGGCAGATACTTCGACAAAATCACCAGCATTTTCCTTATTTGAACAATGCGTAACCTCTGCATTAATTTTCACATTATAATTAAACAAACACTATTTATTGGCACGTTCCCATAAATTATTACAAATTTCTTGTTCCGTTTTCTGTTGCAAACAACAACTGGAAGTGCAAGTGATGCGTACTCGTCGTTTTATTTTCTTTAATTGAGGAAAATCGCATGCCCGACAACTCACCACTGAACAGCTTGATAATGTTGTCGATTCCAGTTAACCGGAAAATGAATCCATTCTGCTGTATAATAGATACAAGGGATTCCTGCACACTTTAATTTCGATATTGTTTTTTTATTCCAATTTCAACTGTTGCACGCAATCAAAATATGTTGTCAGAATATTTAAAAAAAAAGTGGTGGGTCTACTCAGCGATATCGGCGCCATTGAGGAAGCAAGTCTTTTACTATAAAAGTAGTACAAAAAAACGTTAATTGAGTATTGCATGCACCGACATCATTGAGTAAAGAAGGCTTCAAAGCATTCTAGAGGTGCTCCTGAAAGCAAAAGCAGAATGGAGTTACGGATTGGGGTAAGAAGTATTAGTTAAGGATTAACAAGTGAAAAGAATGCCATTTTTTCAGCTCCTTACTCTCGCCATTGGATTAATCTCTTTTGTAAAAGCCGGAGAAGGAGGGTAGATATTAAAATCAATTTAAGAAAATATTTTTATGTATATTTTGTTTGTTTTATTTTTTGTTTTTATATTAGTGCTATTCCCAATCATAAAAAAATTGTTCTTCATCTTCCGGTTCATGTAAAACACCAGAAGCACGTTCATACTATTGTGAAACATGTTCATCATCACCACAAGCCCATAGTCATTAAAGAAGAGAAGGTGCATGAGATACATAAACCTATTCACATCAAGAAGGAAGAGGTGAACCATGAGCACTACCATCATCACTATAAGCATGATCATCATGATCACATTGAACATCCGCATATCCATTTGGAGGAGCATCATAAGCAGCATCATATTTACCATGAACACGAATCCCATGACCATGGAGGTGAAGAATATCACGAAGTTTCCCATCATGGGAGTATATAGTATAGTGATTATTTAGGTGTAGCAATTTTACAGTCAGTACCTTTAATTAGACAAATAGTGTAAAAATATATTAAAACTTAGTGAACTATGGATTTGGTTGTTGGTGCAATTTGTCCTCTAATCAGCCTGTGAGATCTTTTGAGATTAAAAGAGTGATGCAAGAAATTCCCCATTAAATTCTAATGAGTGCGATTTCGATTTATTTTTAAGATGTTGCCAAAGTTCAGGAGATGATCTTATGATGAATACAGCACTGCTTAGGTGGAGAGAGATTTTAGGAGAGAGGAGATTGGGAAATTTTAACCTGACAAATGTTGCGAGTTAAGTTACAATTTTGGTACTTTTGGCTTCGTAAGTAGAATACTTGTCAGTAGAATTGCCCTAAACCACTGGTACATAGATTAATCACCGCCACCGGCTTCTGTCAATGACTTCTGCAGAAGCTGTACGTACAAAGAGGTTTAAGTTAAACATCCCCTCCCTTCTTTACTTTTTAGGAACCATTTCATGTGAGGTTCTATATTATATGGTATCACAATAGCTCATTTTTCAGGTCTAAATAAGCTGACTATAGGGTTTCTGCATGATCGCCACTCTAACCGAACCTATCTTGATGGGAAACATGGAAATTCCAGTATGCGATGGATTGGTTAAGTGAATCTCCAAGACTTTGATGATCTTGTATATCTGAATCAACAAGAAATATTATTGATGATTTTTTGTGGAGTTTCTCGCTCTCTGAGCACAATCACTTTTGAGATAAAGAACAGGCACAATTTATGTAATAACAGTATTTGGAAATAAGTAAAGGAACCTAGTAATGAAGTTTTAAAATTTTAAAAACTAAGTTCTGTACAATGCTTCCAAACCATACAATTCATATCCGATTGTGATTGCTAGGCAAACATTAAAAAATGTGTAAAAGATGGTAATCATATCCAGAGAAAAGTTGTGTGAAACTTGAAAGAAGTATGGTAGGATATTCAATTGTTCTTTTTGAAAACCGAGTGCACTTAATCTTGAAACTCTGCCATTTTTGGTCAAGAAATTTACGTAAATTTTTCACGCAATAAACTCATAATTAAACCCACAGATGTTCAGGAAATGCTTCAGATACTTTCTCCTTCCTCCCTTCGCAACAAATAAACAATTCCAGCTTAGGCAATAAATAAATTAAATTTCATTGAACAATAATTAAGTGGAACTAATTACATAACTCGGTCTACTTAATCTAATCAATTAAGTTTTTGTAGTGAACTAAGATTGTATAATACTCAAATTCTCGTTTTGCTGCCTCGAAATCGATGGTTCCCACGCAGCTTTTGGGCCTTTTCGAACAAATCCAGTGGTACGTCCAGCGCAGGGTCAAAGTTGGATTTTGTTGAAAATGTTTCAAGTGCTTTTGTGATTTTTTCGTCATTTTCACTGTGGCTTCTGAAGGGATATCTTGTGTTTAGAGTATCTGTCCAGTCGTTGGATGATATTGGCCACTGTAATCCTGGTAGAATATCTTGGCTTTTGGATCCGAAATGTGACCACTGAGGAGAATAAATTGCTTCGGAGTGAGATAGATTTGAATCATACAGACCAAAATCGATGGGTATATGTTGTTCAGATCGGATTGGCAAAAGTTCATCTTCATCATCTACCAACGCACCCAATTTCTGATAGGGTCTTATATCATCAGAGAAGTCAAATTCGGGCATCTTGATGTGGAAATTATTTTGCAAACTATTCTTGAATTTACTGTATTTACCAAATGACGGATACGATGTTACACTGTTGTCTAACTCCCAGTGGTTAAATTTGGGAAATTTTATTTTTGGCTTTTTAATGTCAACGATTTGACTCTTAATTCCTAGTTTGAATAGATCCGGTACCTCCGCAGCACGAAACGGGCGCCCCAGCAGAGGTAATGCGTCGAACACATGATGGTCGTGGAACTTGATCTTCTTTGGATGAAAGTGGTGCTTGTAGATCATCTTCATGTGAGTGTGCTTCCTTACCACTTCCGGTAAATGCAATTTTATGTGAACACTAAAAATAAAAGAAGAACATTTGCTCTCACTTGATCTTACATAAGTTGCACGCAGCAAAACAAGATCCCAATAAACTGTACAATAACTTATTGGCCAGCGGTGCATGAATAACGCAATATAATAAACCGCCACCAGCGCTCATAAGTGATCTTTCCGTCTTTCTATACTAGTATCACATGGTGCAAGTAATAAAATCTCAGTGCTTACTGTTCGTGGCTATCATCAGCCCATGAAGTGCTTAATTGCAGCAATGAATAGAAAATTACCGCATAGGTATCGCTTTTGACCATGATACATTCAACCACAAATTTTTAAACTTATTTCAATTTCACTCACAACAACTTCTCGATTGTACATTCAATCCTCGTTGAGGCACTTTTGTGTCACCCGGTAGCGATCTAGTACATTCCTTCTACGAGATTGGATCTATTCATGTTCAAGTTCACGGTAAAAATGGCTAATTCTCAAAGATACCATCAGTTCTTATATTTTATACTTCTGAGATACGTAGGAACCGAGACAACCCTGCGGGTAATAAATGCACATTTCTATAAGCTTGTTATGGAGTGACAATGAAAAGTCATAGTTTACGCGACACTGCACACCACCGAGTCACCACATCTTTCCAAGACAGCTGAATGCAAAAGAAAATTAGTTGCTCCAAAAAAGATACATTCCAAGAAAATGTTGTGATCATATTTCAAAAAGATGCAGTCACCCATGGTGGAGGAAATTTCAATTTCTTCTTTGGTATGTGATGCGACTTGAACTTGTAACTACTTGCAGACCTGTAGGACAAAGGCTGTTTTGAAAACATTGCTCTGCTTGGGGAAAAGTGGCTGATTTCAAAAGTATTCAATGTTTCTTTGAGTTGTTTTGAATAAAAGTTTTCCATTTGGTCAGAACCTGTTCGGGACGCTTAATTGGAGGACTGTCTTAAAATCTCTTGAATTTTCTACACAGAAAACGTTCACAGAATAGAAAGTTGTCTTAGTTTGACAAACCTAAAAGTTAGACAATATCTTAATCGCTGAGGAAAACTTCATGTCATCGCTTTCTGTTCACATTCATAGTTTCTGTTTAACAGTCTATAATGTTAGCAGTCCTAAATCGCAAGATTGATGACGTTTCTTACCAAACGTTGGCATCACTGTCTTTATAACTCTGGTAGGTCGAGGATGGTTGCATTGGACATTTCGAAAATCTTTGACAGAGTCTTGCACTCTGCACTTTTATTCAAACTCCCACCAGCCAGTATTGACCCGTCTCTTCTTACTTGGATTGGAAGTTTCTTTTCTGATCGCTCCATCCGTGTTACCGAAGACGGTGTTATCTCTAACGCTTATAATATTAACGCAGGTGTGCCTCAGGGGTCGGTATTATCCCCCACTCTATTTCTGATCTTCATCTCTTATCTCTTACCTCCAATCCAATGTACAGTTTTGCAGACGATAGTATCCTTGATTTCGTGTACTCGTTCCAATAAGTTTCTGACTCGCAAATACTACTATTAACAATCGAGGAAGCAACTCAACGACGTCATAAATAAAATTCTCGCCTGGGGCAGGGCGAATCGGTTTGAGTTTAATGCATAAAAAAACAGAACTGTCTGATTTTTCTCAAAATAACCCCAGTGGCTCTTCCAGCTCTTTTCGTCAATGGGGTAAGCATTTCAAACTCTCCCAACTTGAAAATCTTAGGGGTTCAGATAGACAACAATCATAGTTAAAAAGATCACATCTTTGCTGTTGCCAAGAATGCTATGAAGTGACTGGGTTTCCTGTCTCGTATTAATCCCAAACTTGAATTTAACTCACATTTTTCAATGCAGGGAGGGAGGGCTTAAATATATTTGCACATCATCTGTATATAGGTAGATATTCACATAACGAACCGTGGACTGAAAGTCATTAATATACAACTATAATAATAACGGTCTAAGAATTGAACCTTGGGGCACAGCACTATTTAAGTAAAGTATTCGAGATGGTGGTTTGTTATGTAAAACGACTCTTTGAGACATATTAAATAAAAAGTCAGCAATAAGAGAGCAAGCTAATCTAGAAAAACCAAATTGTGTGGATAACTTGCCAATAAGCTTGTGAATGATCGTAAGTATTTGCATTGCCGTAGTTCGAAAATAAAAATCCAATTTGGTACTCCTTTATGGAGGGGTAATTCGAAGACTTGTGATTTTGTGGATATTGAGTGTGGGACGTGGTAACTGTAGGGTTCAACGGACTACCCTTATGTATGAAATTCAATCGCATTATATATGAATAACTGGATCAATCTTGTTTATGAATTAAGTTTGTATATGCGCCTATTCCAACTTGTTGAGTGGAATCCATTGATAAGTTTTATGTAG
>QYTT01092694.1:18780-43913 GCA_006980735.1 Dasypogon diadema
GAGGCAATTCTACTGACAAGAATTGTACTTGCGAAGCAAGTAAAACTTGCACACTAAAAACTTCACAGTAAAAACTTAAAAATTGTGGCTCACTTGCAACATTTGTTAGGTTAAAATTTGCCAATCTCCTCTTCCCTAATTTCCCTCCTAAGCTTAGGCAAGGCCTTTAAAAAGACACATCCAAGCTTTGGAACACTCCGACGCAGACCAGTTAAGACGACTATTATTAACGGGACAAAAAAGGACCCGAAGGCAGCGGTCTACTTCAATATCCCTCGAACGATAATTACATTTATATTTCTTATCAATAATGTCGTCGACATATGTTCGCGTTAATTCGGGAATAGTACCCACTACAAAATTTTGGGAGGGTAATTCTCCCTACTAAAGTTCTTAAAGATTTAAGGCACGGCCCATGTGGCATTCTACCCACTGTTAGTTATGGTATCATAAAAACCTTTTCTACTTTTTGCAATTCTGAAGGAGCATAGGAAGAAATTGCAATTTTACAGGCCTTCCAGAGATACTAAACTAAAGTCTGCTATGAAAAACCTCCGCAAATAAAATTCATCCCGAAAGTAGGTCAAACCGGGACACATTGTCTACCAACTGAAGAGTTTGCATAGGGAATTACTTGAGCTCGTTTTATGCATGATTTTGCTTCTTGTGTTCCTTTTGTCTTTCATTTGAACAATTATTTGCAACAATTCTTAAAAGTGACACTAAAATATTAAAAAAAATACTGTTTTGAATTGCCCCAGAATCCACATGGCATTAAATTTTTGACATGGTCTACTTCAGATTTGGTTGGATGGAATCCGAAAAATCACTCACAACGTTAAGGCGAACAACATCTGTCCGATGACCGCTCTGAAAAAGCAGTAAGTGTTGACGTGATTTTGAATACCAACGAGATTATGCATATGCATATGATGTTGTGCACCGTTTTTTTGCATGCCCACTGTTCGTTAATCACTATTTGCTGAATAGGCATTTATTCCAATCCGCCCAGGATCCAGGATAGTTCTGTGATTTGTAGCTGTGTGTGCAGAAACTGTTGAGCCCTCCACCTGGTTTCCACGTGTGTGTTTCGTTATGGTTTATGTGTTATGTGTCGCATGTGTGCATGCCATTAGCGTTGTTGTTTTTATTTTATTGCAGACATATTAGCACGTAACACAATCTGTTCACCTGTTTGCTTTGTTCTCACCCGCTGCTGTTTGGATTTAATTTTTATCGCTTCTCATCCTATCACCTCATTATCTTAAGAATTACAGCAGTTGACTTAATTTGATTATTGCGTGCAAAAATTATTCAGAGATGTGTGCTGGACTGGGGTGCAAAACTTGTTCTTCTATTTGCATAGCTGAGAGGAAGGAGAGGTGAAATGGAATCTTCGAAAGAGGGATTTGTGATTTAAGTGCCGTGAAGGTGTGCAGATCCTGGGATTTTATTGACTGAGTAATTTATTGAGTGAAAGGAGTAAGAAAACAGTTGGGTTCGATTTAAGTCTTCAGAAAGCAGGTGTTCTCATTCTTTTTGTTGTGAACTCTTGCTCCGTATAGCGGTCGGCTTTCATAGTGCTCCTCAACCATAAACACAGGAGTACTCAGCTTCAGCTTTGCAAAATTCATTTCACCAAAAATATCTCTTGTAACCGTGCGACCATTTCGATGACTGGGACGGTCTCCGTCGTTGTAACCTCTCCTAGACTTGGAGGCTGCTGGCTGCTTCGCCAAAAGTGCTGGCGGTACACCAGAACTGATGCCTTGATATCTACGTTTGAAAAAATATGCGGCACACAGGAAACCTTGAGCCCATCATACATGAGACGTTAACAGTGTCAACTGTTGGGTGGCTCATCTTACTTTCATAGAAATATCAATGTATCCAGCTGAAACTTGTAACCTCCTGGCCGTGTAAACTCCCAGCAACCGACGCTGTTAACGTCTCATATATGACGGTCCTTAGGGCTACTTTTAGGTTCTTCCATCAATTTATTTTGATGTTGAAGTCTTATGTGCCCCTTTAGACGAGGAAGTTTATGCGTCCGACGCTCGAAAAATGGAGCAAATGTCCCTATTGGGACACATGCGGTAAGAAGTGGTGTTGTGCTCGGGATTCAAATCTTGCTTACAGCTCACAGCGGGAAACCAGAAGCTCGAACAGGAAGTTTTTCGAATTCCTCTTTTTTTCGGTTAGGATGAGAGCCATCTCTTTCTGGAAAACGAAAAAGTTGAGAGCAGAAATGTCAAGAAAGAAATCTGAAAACAAAAATGAGAAAGTAAACTAGTTTTGTGCACGACTGAAAAACTTCTTCGTGGGATTTGTGCGGGAAGTTCTATTCACTTGCACAAAAGGGAATAAGAAGGAGCGACGGAAGCAAAAACTTCCTCGTCAAAAAGGGCACTATCCCAAAACGATTTTATGTGAATGAGTCAAATATTCAATGTGAAATGCGAGATTGCCGTGCTTACCTTTCAACGAAGTCCCTTCCCGCAGCCATGTTGTATCCCTCAAATAAATAATTTCAAAACGAACTTCACATATTCCTCTTAGATAAGATTGCCTCTGAACTGGGGGGGGGGGGAGGGGAGGATTCTTACTTCCTACAAACCCTCCAACGCAGACCAGCTAAGACGGCTCTTGGCAGAGGGACGAAAAAGGACTCGTAGGCGATGCTCTACTTCGATATCACTGGAATGATTCTAAGTAACTAGAAGATTAGAGAGGCCTGCATGTGCAGTGACAACCAAAATACCCTACACGCCCCTAAAAAGACTACAAGGATGGAACATGATGTAATGGAAACTGTATCTTATCACTGTGCAGTGGATGCCTAAACAAATTGATTCGAAAGCAATAAAATCTCTAATCTTAATTCAAAGGGAACCTATAAAACGTTTTCGTTAGACCGAAGGCGGTGCTTGGAATTGACACGGTTTGACAAATGACCGCTTTATACAACTGTGCCCAACGAGAACACTGTGGAAAATCCAGAGCCATATATGAAGCAATCATAATCATGTGGTAATCATTTGCTTAACTGATACTACAAGTGGGAGGGAAAAACATATTTACTAACTTTCAGTAGGCGCTACCTTTGTAGCTGTTTCTCTCTGTGGTTTTTTAATGCCGATGTCATAGTTATTAGCTTATCAGGAAATTCGGCTAGATGAGATTTGAATGCAATGGGCCAAAATAATTTAAGTCGCTAGACGATATCCTTCTCTCCAGCCCTAAAAACTGAGCCTAACTAAAAGGTCGTCCTAATGCATATCAATATACACTTTCCTGTTTCAATATTGGTAAAAATTATATTTGGGAATATTTTTTAATGATCTCTGAAATCACAAAACGGATCCCTATTTAACATAAAGAAAAAATGAAAAATTCTAAGAAGAATTTTGCTTCGTGTAACTTTGTAGGAACATTTAATAAACACCCGCTTGTATTGTATTGCTTCAAACAAAATCGTAGAGAATTTCATCTGCCATTCGTGTTCGTACTTCCATCATTCTATTTTCGAATGTTGATATGTGTAGATGAACTATTACTATTTGCATGTGTTAATATAGTTTATTTTCTATTGAATTTGCATGCCCTTCCCGGTTTAACTTAACCAAATTGTGTTACGTGTCGTACGTGTGAAATCTGCTTTATAACAAAATTTGCACTCGCACCCTAGACATGGCAGGCAGGATTACGTTACATCACCCATAATAACAAGGCAAATAACGTGTGCCCGAGAACTAATTTAATGAAACAGTGAGTACAAATAAAATATCGCTTTTGGTAGATAGATAGCAATCGTAGGCCAGATTTATTTTGTACGTACATAGTTGCTGCCATGTGTGTAATATCCGTAACCTTGTTTCAGATCTCATGTGTTTATTTTTCGTGAACGTAAAATTCATATGAAAATTAAAATTGTAATTTTCTGAATTTCTGTTCAAATTGTTTTGGGTTTTAAAATGTTCCACAGATTTTGGTGTAAACCTAAAAACATTGTGAGAAATATTAAAAGCTTTTTAGGAAGCCATAAGCTTGTGTTCAGATCGTTTTAAAAATCACCGCACTGCACTCAGCGTAATAAAACTGTTGAAAATTTTATTTTTATGGGTGGTGCTTTCAAATTCTGTTTATTACTTTTCTAGTGACCTTTTTACTGCCACAGATTGAAGCTCAAACAAAATGGCAGATAAAAGTTGCAGAAATTATGTGATTATAAATTCTCAGTCACAAGTTTTTGGTAAGATACGCGTTCAATCTGCTAAGCTAATCTACGTGTTGCCGAAATACACAAGAGAGTTATCCTTGTGGAACTGGTGTTAAGTTAAATTCACCCCCAACATTTATCACGTCATTTAAGATTCGTTCTGGCAACTTTAATTAGCTAACTACCTTCCCAAGTAAGCAGTTGTGGACACTTTGCACTTGTAAGATGTAATAATGATAAATTTGGATGAAATGTTGTTATTTAAATGAACTTTGGCTTACGTGCAGTTATCTCCGATTTAATATAGGGTATTACGTTACAAACATGAAGTTTCTATGCCATCCTGCTAACTTATATTCTACATTAATTTCCTTATCACTAAAGCACTCTAAAACTGAAAGGGAACTAAAATAGGTACACAATGCATTGAGCAACAAAATTCACAGAAGTAATACTATAAAAACACCTTAACGATGGGGCGATTACATTCGCCTAATGCGGGAGGAGAAAGTGCAGAGAAAGTACATTTTTCATGTGACTCTGCATTAGTCTCATGCGACCACAACGTTAAATTTTTTACTTACCAGCCCCGTGACACTAGGGGCACACTATAGCAAAATTTATGAAAACTAACTTTTATTTCAAATGTATTAGAGACATACAGCCAGAAAATTGAATATAGTATTTGAGCCTGCGCTGGGGTTATGTGGGCATTAGTATGAAAATTTCGTGACCATGCGTTAGGGTCACGCGGCCATTAGTATGAAAATTTCGTGAACCTGCGTTAAAATCATGCGGCACTCTACGTTATGAAGTATTTCATATGACGCCAAAAGGCGTCACCCGTTTTTCAGGGAAGTATCCTAATTGACGGCATCCGTCGTTAAGGTGTTAAGAACTTTTGATAAAGATTGACATTTTGCTCGTTTAATCGAGCCTAAATCTTTTGATCCATACTAATTTTCACTGGAATTAATTAGAAGTTTCTTGCTTAACATTTTAATTCGAATTATATTGAACGGTGCAATCTCTGAGCCCCTAAAACTTAACGGCATGCCGCAAGACTGTAGTTTCTCGGATTATATTCTTAGCTACAACTCTACAACAGTATACCTCCAAGAGTACCCTTAATCCAGTATATATAAGGGGTCTTTAGAACCCCATAGCCCTATAAGCGTGACTGCAGTCCCCAGATCAGTAACCGATTAATTTGGATCGAATAAATTTTTTCTGGTTCTATAGAGTCTACAGAAGAACCCTGAATACATAAATACTGAATTTTTATAATAAAAGTTATTGCACATTTCGAAAACCCAAAAAGAAGAATCGGGAAAGTGCACTTTTTCTACAAAAGTGATCATAGCTTTGCCACTTTTCATTGAAAAATCAATTCCAAAAAGGATTTTAAAGGGGAAGGTATGTAGAATAATGCTATTTAGTTAAATTTTTGATGATTGAGGGATCGCAAAGAACAAAAAATTGAGAAATCTGTAAAATTAGGCTGGTAAGTTTTATTCCACGAAATTCCACGACAGAAGAGATGCTCCTCAAGTTATATCTACTTGTCATCTATGGTGAAGAAAACATATTTCAGTGTCATATGAGCGATATATTGTGTCATATATCAAAAAGTCCCCCATATACTGTTCTAGGGTTAATCAATGCGCTTTAGTCTCTAATCTTCAATTCACAGTTTTACAGACAATTTTAGATTTTGCAAACTAATTTCAATCAACACTTGATTTATATCAGTCGGAACCGCATGATTAGATCGTTAAAGGAAAACATTTAGAAAATACTCACTTGAAGAAAATACTCACCAGCAAACAATGAACAACTAGCAAAGGCAGGATTTTACGTTTGCTTGGATAGTTCAATGGTATGAGTACTAGATCGATGCTTGAGGTGTCAGTGGTTCGGCCAGGTTAGTCTAGATATTTGGCCCACCTAGAAACTTTAAAATCGCTTTAAAAGTGTGTAAGTGTTTCGAATTTTCGTTTCTGTTTTGCTCGTATTGATAGTGAAACCATATTCCTCATACCACCCTTCCACAACTCGAAGAGCATTCCTCATAATGTCAACGGTATCGGACATAAACTTGCCCCTCACCACCAACGCCACGTCATCCACATTACCAATGACTTAAATGCCCGTTCCTTCAAGGTCAAGAGTAAGGAGTCAATTGTGACAATCCACAGAAAACGAGTGAACACTCTTCCCTGTGGACATCCTCTCGTTACCGCTCCCCTAACACCCTTATGACCGAACGGGATGAAGGTTTTACACTTAGGTAAGGCAATCTTTAGTTTTCCATACAGAATTTTGTCTAGAATGTGTCTCTGATGATATCCGGAGAAGCCAAAAAAGATTGTTCCGTCTGCAATGTTGTTTGCTAAGAAAGTTATTGTTGACATGGTAGAGTCTAAAAAAACAGCTGTAGAACCAGCTAAGTTAGTTCAAGAGTAGCCGTTGTTAATACTAATAATACTGTTTTTCTTCTGATACTGTGTTATCTGAGCAGAAATAAGTTAGGGCTAGACTTTGTTCCAGGTTTGGCTTTCCCGATTTATATTAGGGCCCTAATAGCGCAGCCTGATCTGTCGCAGAACCTAAATATGACGCTGTTGCGAGTCCTGATTCCTGATCCTATCAGCCGAACAATTCTGGCCTAGGTTGGGTTCCTACACCTAGCCCAGTTAAAATGTTTAAACCTGTAGAGTACTTTTTTCACGTAATAACATTTTGCATAAACACGATTTGTGTGTAGAATATCAAAATTAACAATACTCTTAATTAACATTATTAAAATGAAATTAAGCAAGAAAAAAAAGAAAATATATGTACCATTGGTAAATTCGCATTGCACAGATTTGGAACGAAGACAAATTGACTGAAAAAATTCACGATTGAAAGAAGGATATTTATCAAGGCCATTATTATTTTCCACTTGGATTAACGATATTAAAAATTTCTTTAATGAGGGAGTGAATATGGACGGCACTGAGACCCTATTATGCACAGATGACTTGGTTTCATTCGCTGAAAATCTTTACAAAGAAGCTTTAAGAATATTGCGTTAATTTCGACAAACCTAAAATAATTATCTTTCCAAAGCTGAACAGTACCTGGAATAATTTAAAAAAATATATTGGTGTCAACAATTCCTTCACAGTTATTGCAAGAAATTTAATATGTTATGCGCGCCTTCCAATAGGATTTTGAATAGAGATTCTACCCTTACCTCTTCTACTAGCAAGGAAAATAGGCTCGTACAAAGAAGAAATAGATGGCGCTGTGGAGACCCGCTAATATCACGGAGCAACAAAACAAACAACAAAATATTTCAACTCGCTTTGGAAAATGTAGAGTTAATCCACTCAGAACTAAAGATGAATGGATAAATCTCTTCAGTCAGTCTATTTCACTATAGGTGAAGGGGAAAATTTGCTTAAAATGCTAAATAAAGAATTCTGATATTATTTATCGCAAATTAGAAATTTTCAAGATTTTGAGACAAGCAAGTTATTACTGTTACTGCGCCGCCGCTGCCGCTATCGTTGTTCTGTGTCATACAATGGTAAGGCATTGTTCCTAATTTTCAGGCTGCCGCTGCCGCTGCCACTGCCATTGTTCGCTGTTCTGTTTCAGGCTTAAGGCAATTGCATCATTATACATGTGGAACAGGATATTTAGATACTATGTTTTGCTTTGTCTTCCGACCGACGAACGGGACAGTCCGTTTCAAACAATGGCACATCGTTTCCACTACCAGCCAGAGGTCCAAACTTTTAGATGTTGACTTCTTAAAGACATCAGCAGTCCAAAAGCCGTACATTCGGAATTAAAGCCGATAACAAGACATCCCCTCTCTGAAATGAGTCCACCACATCAATCATCAGCCCATTACTCCCTTTCTTCTTCATTCTTTTTTTTTCTTTAATTTTTTCCTTTTTTATTTCTTAATATGAAACAAGTTAACGCTTAAACTAATGGAGCGATCCCAACCATAGATTATTCGTTTATTACGTCCATTTAGCCCTTAGAGTTGCGTCATACAGATCTAATTAGAATCTAATTATGTATAAAGATGTGATCATATGTATGGCCACTAACCAATCAGTTGAGTAGTTTGGCCTCCCTGACAATCATATTTGCGTCACCTATAATATGTAATTTAGAGAGGATTCATCCTGTATACTTCTGAAAAAAACGGGCTTTATTGGTGGTCTGTAATTTATATTTCTTGCCCGCATTTCAACAATTCTAATTCAAACTCTGGCCAGAACATCCTTGTATGAGGGACCTTCTGTGATCTCAAGCCCCGTAGTCTGAGCCTCCCTCGCCCCTTTATCCGCTATACATTTAGAAATTTAATATTGCCGCCATCATAACTCCAACGCGGGTTGCGGCAGCGGGAGTGGGAGGGGAAGCGGGAGTGGGAGGGGAAGCGGAAGCGAATCTGATACGAAAAGGAGCGGGAGCGAAATATTGTTATTCATTCACACCAAGCTAAGCGAGAACACATATTGATTTTGGTAAAGGTGCAGCAAATAGCCACAGGTTTTTAATGCATTATTATTGTTAAGAATTATTATTACTATAATTTTATACCATGCGTACGCATCCCAAGATCTATCACATCGCATCTATTACAACGAAGGGAAAGTTAGTTACATCAATTTTAAGACGAGTAGAGATCATATAACAAGACTTTTTGGGATTAAAACTTCAAACTCATTTTTTAGGCATCGTGTGTCCTACAATCGCAATCCTCTACTAAACTTATAATTCTGTGTAAAGGCATACATCGTCAGCATATATGTATACATGTGTATATTGAAATCATGGATAATTTCAGATAACTCGTTGATATACATAGTAAACAGCAAGGGGCCAAACGGAAACGCTAGACAAAAAAGCGGAAATTGAAGACACAAGACCTTCTAATTTTACTGGTTGAATCTACTATTATATATAAATTTAATAATCATCAGCTTCAGTTGGATATCATCGAGGAATTTATGATAATTTAGGCTATCAAAAATTTTTGAGCTCAATGCTAATTACCTAATTTCATTCCTTGTCAACAGCAAAATGCCCATCATTATTTACCTTCAGGAGACCACTCTCTGAGTATGATTTTTACAATAGCCAGGTTGCCACTTTGTGATAAAAACATAAATTAAAGAAATGTTTAAAACTGATCACACATCAGTTTCTCAGTTTCTCTTAGATAAATAGTTTTAGATTGGAAATCGGAAACCACGCTAAGAGAAGCAATTTTCGCTTCGGATATACCAGCGGCGTCCAAGGCATCAAACATTAAGAAGTTGATAGAGCGTTATTGTAGGTAATGCACCTTTCATAAAATGTCCGATTATTCATGTTTTTAATGTCTCCATAAATCATAAACTGATCAAAAGAAAGTCTAATAAGGAAGGCATTAAAGCGTTATAGTAAGTTGGTTCCTGTTGCCACCCTAGTATGTTGCCAGTTATATTCACATATAAAAACGTCTTCATATAATAATGCGAAAATCTGGATGACGCAGTCTTTAATCCAGAAATATTAGTCAAGGAGAAGAAATTTGGAAGGCATTAAACACTCATTAATAAGCATTTCCTAGAACCACTACGAAAACGTAGCAACCTTAGATTTGAAGTAAATCTTGACATAAGCTGCAATGCCTCTGCTCTGCCCACTCTCCCAATACAATCTTAACGATTCATTAAGAAACCAGGCAACGAGAGAAAATTGTGATATATCACCAGAGTTTTTGCTTCCATTCTTGAATTTTGCTCAAAACGTAGTACAGTATTATAGTGAAAATTAATTCCATATAGTTTCGAAATCTTGGTCAATATTTATTTTGGCGTTACGTTAGTATAATAGAAATTTGCGGTAACGATAGCATAATTGAATCGCAGGGGATAACGTAGCCCATTCAGCTCACTCCAAAGAGTTTAAGTTTTAAGCAACAGGATCTTTGCGAAATCCTTTTATCCCAAGTTCAGAAACATTGTGATTATTGATGTTTACTTTTACTTTTCTAATTTAAATCGACAAATGAAATATATAGGCCGTAGTTATAGTGACCAGTAATACCCATACGTAAGATGAGAACCAGGAAATATTTCGAGATTTGAATACTCTTACGTGTTTGCGGTTATAGTAATTAAACTCGAATCAGCTGTTTGAAGAGTTGTTTACTCTTATCCTGGACAGTCAGCTGTTCAGTAAAATTCATATTCATCCATAAATCATTTAAAACTCATTTTTAAATCTTTTCGTGGCAAAATTTAATAATATAGGCACTTTTTCTAAAAGCATAAGATAGCACAAAGATATTTTAACCTAAAGTTAGGTAAAAAAAACTATTCGCTTGAATTTAATAAGTGCTATTTTACATACCGCTTTTATAAGTACGGTCTTATGCAAAAATTAAGAATTAAACATTATTATTATAATGCCGAAATGCCGGAATGCTACAGTCTCTCTTTCCTTAATAGTCTGCTTACCCTTATTTGCAATCCCATTTTGGATTTTACATACGATAGCATCACAGAATTAAGGTGCTCTTTCGAAGTAATAGTGAATTCGCGAAAATGTTACTGATATCAAACAATAATTCGAATATTACAAGGAAAAAGGGCTAGAAAGTAAAGATCAGGGCTGCCTGGAAGAAACACAATCCAGTCGTCAGCACTTGAAAGATTTGCATTAAAAAGCGAAAAACCTGCCGATCACACACTTTATTAGTGATCAAGAATTAATTATAGAGACCTTTTCATGCTTTTTGTCCCCTCTACGACAGTCCTTCTTCAGAGCTTGCAAGTTTTTTAGCACATTATTCCCAATTAAACACATGCAACGCGCAAAGCTTCCTTTTCACGTTATTAAATCACTCGTTTCCGGTTAGCCTCGAAGTTTCCCGGATATATAAAATATATATAAAAAGGCCTTCAATATCCATCAGATTTGACGAAATATATTTACAATTCTTGGTTCATTTTTGCCCATATTCGCCAATTCTTCCTAAGACTCCAGAATAAACAGAACGCAGGACCTTCCGCGCAAACATCCTTAAAGCTCTTTTTCGTTCCTTTGTTAGAAACCACGCTTTGGAACTATACTTTAGTGATTCCAAACAGAAATGGTGAAGTAATTATTTGCAAGAACCAACTCTTTTTTAAAGCACGCTACGTTTCACCATGGTTAAGAAATCCTCAAGTGGTACTCTACAAAAACCACATAATTCGTTGATGGAGTTAAACGTGAAAAGAAATAAATTATAATCCTTTTACTTTTGACGAGACCAAAAAACTTGATACTTGAGGATTAAGGGATCATTTATGAATATTCATCTTACTTCTATTTTCCTGGAACTTTTAATCAATCTTTGAGAGAATGTGCCAACCAATTTTACTGGCATGAGATTTAATTAAGTTTCCACACATTTGTGGACTTTTAAGTTGATTTGGAAAATCTCACTATTACTGGAGCACAATTACAGAATTATGAAACCACTTCTCTGGCATCACACCACTAAGCCAATAGAGTACATTTGCTGCTAAGAAGTAAAAGAAGCCTTTGCTCTCAGGTAAATTCATTAAACGTGCTTACAACCCTATGTCTGCAAGGCGTGCGGGTTAAGTTTGGTGAAAATATGAAATTCATTTACCGCAAGACCATAGCGTACTTAAAATATATGCCGTAAATCCCAGAGTATTGCGTAATGGGATTCTCTCACATCAACAATCGCATCTGAAATTTGCGTTGAAATTTCAATTTATCCAGCCGCATAGAGCGAACTTTACTCGCGGTGGTGGCTACGATACTTACGAACACATTGTTTCTGTTAGGATCTCATTAACGTAGGGAATATACGCCACAACTCCTACTCCCCCCACCAGGCTTATTCGCTTTATCTACACGGGGCTGTGACAGTACAGCATCCGTTTGGAGCAAATATTTACCAGGAGAACGTAGATGCTTTATCGCCTAAACATATCAGTCCCTGACAGTACTTTCCTTTGCACTGGGTGGTTGGGTTAATGCCTGGCAACAAATGAAAACCCCGAGTTGTCACTGAGCCTGAGGGGATGTTGAGAACGGGAATACATCACAAGCACAGTAATTTTTGGCCCCCCAATTCTATTATGGCACCATGAGTACTAATTTATAGGCAATAACTTGAAGGATTTAGCTACGCAAGCACCCTGATCATCTGCTAACTCCACGCTAACTACTCACACCTTGCGATACTGCTTCCATCTAGTAGTGGTAAAATATCTTTCTTAACCCACTGAATCCTCCTGTCCCGTGTGGGTATCGAATTATGACCCGATTTGTTTCGAAATAATTGGCTGTGATTCTAGTGTAGGTGAACGATTCATTATGCTTTAATAAGCGTGATTAGGATGGCACAATACTGATAAGGTGGAGGGGGGGCAGCAGCTAGGAGCTATGAATAACGTAAGCCCTATTCGGTCGAGAAAGGAACAGCTTACCTGCACGCCGTTGTTTGTACCTGAGGCCGAGAGATGGGTTACAACAATTAACGTTTGCACTATTCATGTGGAACAGAACGCGGGGCAAGGTAAAGGCAGTGGTAGCGCTCTTTTGCTTTTAAAATGAAATTCTATGCTTGACTGTGTGTCGGCTAATGAACAATTTTTCCGGAACTGAGTAATTGAGAAAACGGATTAATGAATTTTCGTGTAGATTAGCTGGGATTTAACTCTTAAATTAAATTGAAACGGTCGATATCGGTTCAACCCGACACAATGGGCGTTTTTAGCCCCTTAAGTTATGTGATTAATTTAACCCTTTTCATTTTTCATTCAGATGTTCCTAAAAATTTAATTTTACTCGTTTTTGGCAAAATTTTCAATACATGTAATCGTTCTGTGCGAACGAACTTGCCCAAATGGAGAAATTTACATATTGTCAAAAAGATTTCCCATTTGGATCTACTTCTACGCAACATGAACTATGTATATCAAAAGTTAGCCTGTTTTGTTAGTCAATACAGCAAAATATGGTAATATGTATATCTACCTCCATTGTAGCTGAGTAACTATCTGATTAACACGTTTACTGCCGTGCCGGTCACCGGTGACCGGCATTTAAAAGCTCTCTCACGACAAAGGCATTTTACCATATAGTTCTCTCACGAAAGCTTTTCTGCTAATTGCGGCAGTCAACGTGTTAATAGATCAGCATATAAAAAACCCACCGTCAAATCAATAACTTTGTCTGTCAAACAAAAGCAGGCAAAAATGCGGCTGAAACTAAAAAGCCAAATTGCAGATATACTAAACAACAGTATGACCCCAGCAGGTAATCATGTAAAGTATTACCTCTAGAAGTGCTTATCGGATTGATGAATATTTCACGGCTTTTAATCCAAAACAGAGATACCTAAATGCTGTTGAGTATACTTTTTTTAGAAACTATTATCACTTATATTACATTCTCTTAAAATGTAATGCAAATTATGCGCTTTTCTTTCAAAACCAAAATCTAGTTCTGAGATCACAGGTATAGTAGCGCATCAGGATATTAACCTGACCCAGTAGGAAATCGTGTATGGGGTGTCTCAAAATTAAAGTATTCCTTAAAGAAATTTCTAGAAAGTGTAAGCGGTTACCACTGTAATGTATTGCAAGCGATAGGATAATTAGTGGAGAACTTTTTGGGGAAATTCTAAAATGCGTTAAACTAAATCAGTTTACATCATACATATTTAATAGAAAAGCCAATTCTGAGTGTAAAAAATATTCTGTGAATCGAACAATTTGTAGTTCGTATATCAGCGTTATTTATGTGAAGCTGATTAGTTTTTTGCAATATTAGAAGTGATCAAAAATGAGAGTGCAAATTATTCAAAAAAATGAACAATCTGTGAATCTTTTCCAAAATACAAAACTTTTTTTGCGAAATATCCTTTTAATACAAGTTATCTTTCGCTCCTCTTTATCGTAAAGAAGCAAGGAGCTACCTACCAAAAATTGTAGCTTATTTGCAACATTTGTAAGGTTAAAATTTTCAAACCCCCTTTCCCTAATTTTCTTCCACCTAAGCTGTGCTGTGTGCATCATAGGGTTGTCCCCTGAGCTTACAAGTCCTACTGGGGATCTTACATCGTTTTAGGGTTGTGAGTGGACAACCCCAAGTTTAGGGTAGGAAGATAACAATTCCAATAGTATATCTCTCCACATAGATTAACTTCTGTTCATTTGAAAGAGTTAATCGAGTTTATGAAAATCGACTTTTATCTTCAGTTGAAGGCAGAAGACAATGTTGTGCACTTATGTGTAATCTACCCCTTGGCTTACGATTTAATTTCCAACAACGCGTGCCAAATTTTACAGCTCGGTCGTCCAGCCATTTCACAATTCGGCTGAGTTTTCGAAGTTATGCAAATTTACGTTACGGCGTAGATAATAGCGCAAACAGTTAATTTCCTATACAAAATTTAGACAAGGTGTAAACAATGCCAGAGCCAGTAGTTACTTAGGCAATCAATCGTAAGAAGTGCTCAGTTTTTGCTTTTTCTTTGAAGAAATATAATACATTACGGAATCATGGAAAGAATTGGTGAAAAATGACAGAAAGTGGTAAAAATGAGAAGACTGGATTTTAGCTTACCAAAAATAAAAATGTTTGAAATTTTGGATTCGAAAAATTAACGGTTTGGAATGGAAAGCCATAGCGAGAGTCCGATCCGATAGTTAAACATATACTTCTTGAAATCATATCTACATTGTTTACACTAGATACGTTATTGTCTACACAGATTTACTTTGTATGGTCTACTTTTTTGCTTACACGTAGATAAACGCGTAGCTATATTATATAGACTACCTTGCACAACACTAGCAGAAGGTTATAGGATTCAGTTTTAATTCGTTCAACACTATGAATCTATTACCAGGCTGGATAATATTAAAAGAGCATTCCCTCTATAATCATCGCTATAAGAAATACCTGCTAATTTGTAAATTATGGAAAAGGATACTGTCTATCTGGTCTAATTCTTCTGGGATCTCCTGTAATACAATCTCCAGCATCGTTGGCAGGCAGACCGTGTCCTGAGAAACGGTGAGTTAGAGAACTTCTTCGACTCATTTGTATTCTTACATCTCTCAGAACAGAAATGACTAAAAGAGAATCTTTCCTATAGCTTTAAAAGTGAATATGAACCTGTTAATATCACGCGTTGACTAAATTTTGACCCGAATTTCACCACTTCAGCATGACATCCCTTCAACTTAAATGCTTTGGAAGCCTGATAGATACTTACATTAAAACGAATATTTTTAAGAATCACTGCCTGCTTGCGTTTCATATGAAATGTTCGCTGCGGGTTCACTTATCAAGCGATCGTTATAGTGAGTAGATGTGTGAAGATCTAAAACCGAGTGCTATTGGTTTGTGTAGTAGATCACGTGAACAGTATTTCTTTAAACTTTTGTTTTTCTTGTGGTTTATATATGTTTCCCGTGAAAATAATGATCTTCAAGAAAGATTTGCATGTCCTTTTTCTCTTTGAGTTTAGAAAGGCGGTGTGGAATACAAATTCTGCTTTGGAGGAGGATACATATAATGAGCGAATCATTCGCCATTGGTTCGCTAAATACAATATTGGAAATCACGGTCTCGAAGATGACACCTCCCATGGCAATTAGTAATGAAGCTCTCAAGGCTGCTGTGGTAGGGACACGGTATCGGATGAAGAGTATCGATACTCTACTCATTTGATACATCGAAAGAAAAACATCAAATAAGTAGTTTTACTCATTTAAAAGTATCGACACCATGAAGTATCGATTGAACTATATCGAAATAAATTAGGCTATCCTGAAGAAATTTATTAATTTTAAAAATATATTGCATAAGGTGTTTTTATGTGTGAAAATGATACACATTAGCTTTTTACAGAAAAAAAAACTTTTTCTTCTTACAGAATATTATTAAATTTGTGGAAAAAAATACCATCTTTCATGTTATTTTATTCAGACTTTCAGAGGCTCCATTCTTCTAACAAGCAATCCCTCAAAAACAACAATTTCTGGATTCTTTTGCCTGTTAGGCGATTTCTAGTTTTACCCAAAGTTGCTCCTGCTGTTGAAAATAATCGTTCCGTGGGAACAGATATAGCGGGAATAATAATGTATTTTATTGCCAATTTAAATAAGGTGGGGACAACAAATTTCATTTCCTCCCATAAAATTATTGGGCTTGCACTTGTTTGGTCTCAAATTAAAGAGAGATGCATTCCCTGTGCGGTAATACCCCAGACACATGGAGTACTCGAATGATCATTATGACGTCAAGGAATTACGATTTGTTTAATATTCCATACAAGCAGCCCGAGAGCTATGTCATTTTGACATCAGAATGATCATTCGAGTACGCCGTGTGTCTGGGGTATAATACAACAAAATTTAATAATTACAATTCCCGGGATATCATCCCTTTTACTTTTGAACTGAATTTTTGAATATCCCCTCGCCCTATAACTAATACATTTTATTGTAGTATCTTATAGAGGTCATCTCTTCCTTTCAGTGGTAGACCACACACGTACTAATATTTTGTTTAGTTCCCAAAATATCAGCGATACGAGCTACTAGCTCCCTCCCCCCACTCCTTGTAATTTACACTGCAGCTTTTAAAATTTCTTATGGACATTTTTAAAAGTTCAGCATTTCATGTTTTTGTGTAAATTGAGAAGCTCTTCTGTATCCGACTGAATCCTTGTAAAAACAAAAAACTTTTAAAAGTTACACATATGATATCATATCAATTAATTTTACTGAGATTTTAAGGTATATTTTTGTCCGACATGGTATCTTTCAGAATAATAACCTTGCAATCTCCCTGATTAAAAAAACGAGAGCTATAGCTATGCCAGTTTTGTGAATTTTATTTCAACTTCAGGTTTTTAATTGAACACAGAATATTTCAAGTGAATTTAAACCTTTTTCCATAAACAAATTTACTAGGTTTCACAAGTTTTATACTTCTAAAGATTTATAACTTTCTTGATTATGTCCATGACCTAATTCCTTTAACCGTGGCAGTTTCTCAACTTTCTGTTATTTTCCTTCAAAATTCATGTTGGAACTGCTTACGTCGTAAGTGAAAAATCTCGAGTTTTTTGCATGCATAATAAAGTCGAGTAACATATCCATGCCATGTCCCCTTTCCGAACTGTTTTATACACATACACCCCATTAGCTGGAACACAAAATAATTGAAAATTCCTAACAACTGATGTTGGGAAAGTTCTATAACTATTTAGATCGCATTCTCCGACGAACGAAGTTGCTTTAGTGGTGCATACTTGAAGCCCAGTTATAGTTCAGTTCCTATCCTTCAACCAAAGTTTCTACGAAAACACCATTTTAAACAATTTCCTATCTACCCACCCGACATTTACAAGGGAGCTAATTCTACCTCTAGCAGATGTTGAGCCTTAGAACCCCACTTTTTCAAAGATGATTCCCTCTGGCTTACCAGCAATTAATATCTGTGTGCTTTGTCAGATGAAGATCGATTAACCCCGCGAACAATTAAGGCAATCGGTGTGCTCCTGTATAAAGTAAATAATTAATCAATTCTCAATTGGTTTCAAATTAACGCTCTGACCGCGGCACTAGGTATTACATGCCCCCCTCGGGATATGTAACTCAACATTAATTACGTCATGGGCTCGCCAATTATTAACTTCATAGCCGTCAGCCAAAACAGGGTGTTTGAGCTAAATAGACTTCTTTTGTAAAAATTAAAGGACGAGTGATAATTTTATTGTGTTTTTGTGTACTTAATGTAAAATGTACAAAAAGCTGGATAAATAAGAATGAAATAAATCACTCATCTGTAAGGCTTTTAAGGCGGTTATAAGCCTGAAACAGTAATAAACCCGTCGCCTTTAAGGGGGTTAGTAGGTTTTCCCTCCACATGGATCCACTCCACAGCTGGCGGAACAATTGGTGTTTCGAAGACAAGGACAAGCAAATTGTGGTCACTTTTCAAAATTACACTCTCCTGCATCCTATTATTCCGCTGAGTTTTGTTTTAAAGTCGCACAAACAACGCCGTCCTTCAAATTTCTGGAGAACAGCAACAATTTAGGAAAGTAGGCGTATGGCCCTAGGGCAATTTCCAGAAAGGGAATTTACTTAGAACTGCCCTCTTCCTGTAGTTATTCGTTCGTCCTCAGATTTTCAGGACCATTAATCACTTTTTAAGATCATTACGGTGACAACTTTTTGCTTTTGAAGTATTTATGTATGTTCCTTGAATACTTTTTGTTGGAGATACATATTAAAGCATTGCTATGACCTCCGGGTAGGACATGATTTGTAAGTATTCCCTATTGCCGGTTTTCTAACAATTTTCCGTCATCTGCGTGCTGTAAATGTATTTTTCTTCCATTTCCAGTTGGATGCGACTTGGTTTTCTGGTAGATTCAAAGGGACGGGTACCAGTCAAAGTTGTGGCAAAAACTTTTGCTTCGGGTAAGACGGAAAAACTTGTCTACCAGTGTCTGGCTGAAGTTGGTCTGCCAGGCGAAAAAGGCGCAACCATGACGCGCGAGGATTTCACATTCGATAAGTTCTATGCTCTCTACCATAAAATCTGCCCTCGGAATGACATAGAAGAACTATTTCAGAATATGTAAGCCCAAAATCCAGATTTAACAGTCGAAAAACTTTGATAACTTTCTGGCACTTTCTTTCTCACAGAACCAAGGGGAAATCTGATGTTATAGAGTTAAACCAATTTATCCAGTTCCTTAATGAAAAGCAGCGAGATCCAAGGCTGAACGAAATTTTATATCCACTATACGATGATAAGCGCGCCATTGAGATTATCATGGACTATGAGCTGGACGAGGAGAATAAGACAAAAAGTGAGACTCCTGTTCCTTCTGCATTTCCTTCCAGTCGGCATGATGATTAGGATAATGGTTTTTTTTGCCTTCCTTTCAGATCAATTATCAATGGATGGTCTAAAACGGTACCTGATGTCAGACGAAAATGCTCCCGTCTTTCTCGATAGATTAGATATCTACATGGATATGGATCAGCCCCTTGCTCATTATTACATAAACTCGTCTCACAACACCTACCTGTCGGGAAGACAGTTTGGTGGCAAAAGCTCTGTGGAAATGTATCGACAAGTTCTTCTGGCTGGATGCAGGTAAGCACTGTTATCCTTAAAAGATATTGATTTCGTATTAATTTATCTTTTACTGGAAAGATGCGTTGAACTTGACTGCTGGAATGGGAAGGGTGAAGATGAAGAGCCCATTATTACTCACGGAATGGCTATGTGTACTGAAATTTTGTTCAAGGTATGTTATTGATTTAAATTATGTAATGATCAAAAACAATAAGTGCAATACATCTCAAACTAGTGACAAAAGTCTCACAGTTGTGAAATAGCTTTCCTGAATATCACCTCTGATAATCGTAGAGCTCTGGATAGAGATCACATTTGTGTTTGTGCTTCCTAAGACTTTTGATTTAGTTAACCATCAAAATTTACTTTCAAAATTAGCCATAAACTTCCATTTCCATTGCACAGCAATTCCTCTAATTGAAATGTTTTGTCTAATAGTTTTATAGTTTTCAACGGTTAGGTTAAGGTTGTGAGTGGCATTCCTCAGGGATAGATTTTTGATCCTCTACCTTTCAGATTGTATATTGATGATCTCTCGAATGTAGTTAAGGACTGTAAGACCCACATGCATCCTGACAATGTATAGGTATATCTTAACAAACCGATTGCAAACGCTTATAAATCTCAGTACTTCCTGCTTCACAGGAAGCCTCTATGTGACAAAGCTCTTTAACTCGCCAAATTTTAAATATTAAAAAAACAAAAGCTTCAAAAATGTTTTCGATTCATATAAAAGCTTTTTCAAATGGTATATGCGGGTTGGCATAATCAGATTAACGTTTTTCCCTTTTTCTCCAAATTGAGTGAAATGCAGTTGGGACCTTTTAGAATCTTGCGATAGAATAGTTTCCGAGCTACACGAAAACTTATTTAACTTCCTGATCCTCATTCGGTCACCACAATTTGTGTCGGCGTTTCTTATGATTTTCTTAGTTCCCCTTAAGCTGATATACTGAATAATCAAAACGTTCAATACCTTGTCTGAATCCACTCTAGTAGATCTATCTATCTTTCTTTGCAAAAGTGTACGTGTGAGCAAAATCGTAAATATCGGTATGTGATGTGTGCTATGGCAATCAAATCAAATTTTAAATTTTCGATCCACATATTGACGAACCGGGAGTTAGGCAAAAATTGTACAAAAAAGGTTGAGTAACTATGAAACTATCAAAAGTCGCTGAACATCCATGCGGGATTATTTCAATAAGTATTGGCTTCTCATTTTCGACCCATGAGCTCTTTTTTGTGAGGTATTGCCTAAGCTCAGGAGACAACCCTCTGATGCACACAGCGCAGCTTAGGTGGAAGGAAATGACGGAAAGGGTGATTGGGAAATTTTAACCTGAAAAATGTTGCAAGTGAGCCACAATTTTTTTGGCATGAAATTACTGTGCAACATCCCTGAAGTTTGACAAGTACAATCTTCTCAGTAGAATTGCCTTAACGACTGATATCCAGATAAATCGCCGTGTCTTGTGCGGGATTCGAACCCACGCTAACAGGAAAGAAAGTCTGTATACGTGCACCTCAAGTCCCTGGACCACCAGCGTGGCCTACCAGATTTTATAGAGCTCAATGTAGTGGAAGTGCCCATACCCACTTTAAAGACGGAAAAATATTAAAAGATCACATTATGTGTATACCACTTCAAAATAATAAAAAAATTAAAAGTTTATTTCTATATATAATCCATCAGAATTTGACAAGTTGTTCAATTCTATGCTGTAGTCAATCAACATTTTTACTTTTAGGATGTAATTTATGCAATACGAGATTGCGCGTTTGTAACCTCAGACTATCCAGTCATTCTATCATTCGAGAACCACTGCAACCGTGCCCAACAATATAAATTAGCAAAATACTGTGATGAAATTTTTGGTGAACTTCTACTTAAGGAACCTTTACCTGAACACCCGGTATGTATTGAACCTTTGACTAGAGTAAATATTTTAACTTGCAAAAGTCATAATTATGTTCTCTAACTCTTTAGCTGGAACCGGGTCAACCTCTCCCACCGCCATCTGCACTTAAAAGAAAAATCCTAATTAAGAATAAACGAATGAAGCCTGAAGTAGAAAAAGTAGAATTAGAATTGTTCTTAAAGGGCGAATTGGCCATTGACAATGATGAACCCACTGAAGATGCTAGTGCCACTAAACCACCGCCAACAGAAGCTCCTCCGGCACCGCCAGCTGAGCCAGCACCAGGTGCAGAGGGAGCTCCAGCCCCTGGTGCAGAAGGCGGAGAAGCGGGAGCAGAACAGGCAGCTAATTACACCGGATCAACCACAAATGTTCATCCATGGCTGTCTTCAATGATCAATTATGCACAGCCCGTGAAATTTCAAGGATTTGATGTGGCTATACGTAGGAAATATGCTGATGAATTTTCACTACTGAAATTTATTCCCTTTATTTTTATTTTACAGAAAAAAACATATATCACAACATGTCTTCCTTTGCGGAAACTGCGGGTATGAACTACCTAAAACAACAGGCCATAGACTTTGTCAATTATAATAAACGTCAAATGTCCCGAATTTACCCAAAAGGTACGAGGGCTGATTCTTCAAATTACATGCCCCAAGTGTTTTGGAACGCCGGTTGCCAAATGGTATCTCTGAACTTTCAAACATCTGATTTGCCCATGCAGCTTAATCAGGGAAAATTTGAATATAATGGCAATTGTGGATATCTTCTCAAGCCAGATTTCATGAGACGATCAGACAAGGATTTCGATCCATTCGCCGACGCTCCTGTGGACGGAGTGATTGCAGCCCAATGTTCTGTACAAGTGATAGCAGGTCAATTTTTGTCCGACAAAAAGGTTGGAACATACGTGGAAGTCGATATGTACGGTCTACCCTCCGACACGGTTAAAAAAGAATTTCGTACGAGGTTGGTGCCTGCTAATGGTCTTAATCCAGTGTACAATGAAGAACCATTCCTTTTCCGTAAAGTCGTCTTGCCCGACTTAGCTGTGCTTAGATTTGGAGTATATGAAGAGAGTGGAAAATTAATTGGACAAAGAATTTTGCCACTGGACGGTCTGCAGGCTGGCTACCGTCATATCTCCTTAAGAACTGAAGCAAACTTCCCCATGTCCTTGCCTATGTTATTCTGTAATATAGAATTAAAAATTTATGTACCTGATGGCTTTGAGGACTTCATGGCCATGCTTTCGGATCCCAGAGGATTCGCTGGAGCAGCTCAAAAGCAAACAGAGCAAATGAAAGCACTCGGAATTGAAGAGACTGGTGGTGGTGCGGCTCGTGATGCAATGAAAGAAAAAAAAGAGGAAGAGAAGAAGGAGCCACCTCTGGTATTTGAACCCGTTACATTGGAGTCACTGAGGCAAGAGAAAGGCTTCCAGAAGACAGCCAAAAAACAGCAAAAAGAATTGGAAACTCTCAAAAAGAAACACACCAAAGAGAGGATGGCAATGCAAAAAACACAAAATGCAGCCATTGATAAATTAATTAAGGGCAAAAGGTATGATTTGTTAATGGCCAGATAAAGTACTGTTGAAGGAAAGTAATTTTATTTTACAGTAAGGATGAGATTCGATCCGATCAAGCTATTAGAACAGCTATCACTGAGCAAACAAATCAATGGACTGAAATGATCACCCGTCATAAGAAGGAAGAGTGGGAAATTCTGCGGCAACAAGTGCAGGATCAGCAAGATATCCTGAAAAAACTAATGGAACAAGTACAAGCTAGTCAAATGAAGCAGTTGGAGGCAAGACATGAAAGGTAAGGATGAATATTTTTCAGTCATTCAGCGCTATGAAGTGTTTGACTTAAGACGTGAACTTGTTTGAACCGAAATAATAGAATCCCCAGTGTTTTAGATCTAAATGAATCGGCAAATACATATCTAGGTAGCCAACAGAATTACTAATGCCTGATTTCTGTACTACATTTAAAGAGAGCCATAGAAAACATACATAAAAATAATTGATCACGGTTCAACTCGATTCTAAGATCTTGACTACAGTTTTAATTTGACCAACGCAATTCGTTTTTGTTTTTTTTGTTCTAAATTTGATCATAATATACCATTCTTTTTTAAGGGATATCAAAGATCTAAATGCTAAGCAAGCCAAAGTTATGGTAGAAACCGCAAAAGAAGTGCAAAATGACAAAACCCTAAAAACAAAGAATGAAAAGGATCGTCGTCTTCGAGAAAAGAAGCAAAATAACATTAAGAGATTCATGGAGGAGAAGAAGGTAAAACTAAATATCTTAAATTGAACTTAGAACTAACTAAGAACACTACATTTACTTAGACAATTGGTATCAAACAAGGCCGTGAAAAAGAAAAACTCCAGGTCAGTCACAAGAAGCAGGTCGAGGAACTTAGCAATGATGTTCAAAAGGTACTGCAAGCCCAGGAAGCAACTGTTGCCAGTATTGAGACAGTACTTTAGCAATAAATCTTCAGCGAGTAATATGTAATCATTGCTTTAGATTTTCCTTTTTTTTCTTTTTTATTTTAGCATACATTTCTCTCATCTGTGTTTATTTTCTTTTTGGTTTGCTTATTTTTTATTTTTCGCTTTACAATTCTTATAGTTCCCCTTTTGATATTCAGCCTTATAGAATCAACTGCTCCTCATGTAAAGCCATTTATGAGAAGCACAAGAAAACCTACCTTCATTGCTACATAGTTAATGATAGTTTCTATTCTGCTAGCTCAACTAAAGTCTCTGAAGATTCCGTACGCTTTATACTCTTCAAATCCTTCTTAGGATTTTATTAGGTAAACTCAAAGTATTTAGCCTAAACTTTCATTTTCTAAAATGGATTAAAAGTTATTTCTTTAACACTTCAATCTTCATTACAAATACATTACCGACTATTATAGTTATATCGTTAAATTATTGTAAACCAGATTTTCAAAGCCCTAGTTATACTCAACTAAGTCTAAGACAATGTTAGGCAACCTATGGTTGCTTATATTGGACACATGACCAAATTATCTAAGTCTACTAGATTTTATGCAATTAACTCAGTTAGGAACCCCGAACAGAAAGAAAATGAGAGTGTTCAATGTTGAGCAGTACCAATGCAAAACACTTGCACTATTTCCTCTATTCTCTGCCTAGGATGGTTTATGCAAAGGCCAGCCTTTCTTTCAAAGGAGATATCTCCATCTCTTCTTGTTTGACGTGATGTATTTCCAGTATTTCCAACCTAGTACCATACGAATATTATTTTTATTTTAGCGAAACCTGAAGGGGAATTATTTTACTTGAAGGGGTTAGAAGCAAAAGGGTACAAGCGCAAAAACCGAAATTTGTAGAAAAATGGCCCCTAAGTTTTTACAGTTCCTAAGAATCTGTAGACAAGTTCTAATATTTCTTTGGAGGCAGCTGTTCCTTTACCCCAAAAGTGGTGCTAAAGTTGATAATTTCATTTATATCGTTTTATTACTACACAATTTGGATATTTAACTATATAAAAGTGTACTTAACACAATTTGAGAAAAAAATTCACTTATACCCTTTAGCTCCTAACCCCTTCACTTGTTTTATTCCAAAAGTACCAATTCTGTTCTGCCCGCTCAATTACTGACTTGATGATCTCCCTAACACAAAATTACAAAAAAGAGATGATCGGCTATAAATCCAGAAGCATCAGTCCTTGATAGAACTTCGACACATGCACAATAAACAAATTGTAATATTAATATAATAATTGTATTTCAGAATG
>QYTT01092699.1:0-15378 GCA_006980735.1 Dasypogon diadema
TTAAGCTTTGGTTTCTTCTAAAGTATAGTTTCGCCTTTTTTAATACTTCATCAACGCTTTTAGAGTAGACAGAAAGAAGAGAACTTCTTATTTTTTAAATTCTTTAAAGCGAATCATTTAGTACAGTTTTTTTTTACCAAGTAGGAAAATTTGAATAAACTTTTTTATCGCTTTTTAGATAAATAAAATTGTCAAAAATGCTATTGCTTATATTAAATGTGTCTGAAAGGAAGTAGATGTAGAATCAATGTTGCAAGTAGACATTTTTGCACAAGGAAGAAGTGTTTAAAAATCATCCTTTACTTTCATTTTACAAATTTATCATATTTTCACGCTTATATATTACTAAAGTCAATTTTCTGTACTATTCTGAGCCTTACTGCCAATGTAAACAAGGTTTATTTTTATTGAAGCTTTTTATTTTTCCAGTGTTTCACAGGATAACTCACAGCTTTTCAGGAAGTCATAAATTTGTAAAAATATCTTCAGTGAATGCAAATAAAACTGTGAAAAAAATTAATATTGCTACAATCTCTGTTACAGAGACTCGAGAGCAAGTCCGCTTCATGCAATTTACAAAGAATAATTTTAAGTCGCATAGTGTTCGTTTCATTCAGCGTTTTAGCAGCGCTTTCTCGGCTCCATCAACTACATTGTCGTGGTACATATGTCTAAAACGATCCTCATCTGGTTACAGTCGGATCTGCAAATCTGAAACCATTTTCAATACTATGTGCCAGTGCACGGGTTCTTGACACCACCAAAAGGGGTTTCTCTACTTCTGCTGAACAGATGATGACGGTCCTTATTTTTTTATTTTTTTGCTAAATAGCAAGACGTGTAAAAATTCCCATTCTATAGATTGTTAGATATTTGTTGCTTCTGTTTAAAGAACAAACCCTGCCTATCCCTGTTAACTCATGTCTGTGTCTCTAAGGAAGGCATTACCTTGCTAGCCCTGCTCCAAGAAGGCTCCATTCACCGTCGGCGTCGGCATAGGATCTAACTTCTTCGTTGTTATACGAGGGTTACTGTTTATGTATCCGCAACTCGCAACCTGGCATATCCATAGTAAAGTTTGATATTTTTGAAGGTGTACATACTCAGAACATTTTGTCATACGGACGCTATTTGTGTTGTTTACAGTGACTTGAAAATTTCATTTCAGTCAAAAAATGGAATTAACTCGTGAGAATTTTCGTGCGATGATTTACTACGACTTTCTACGTAGACTATTTCGACAACAGTGCATTGATCAACTCAATTCGGGTTTTGGCGATAACGCACCATCTGGAACCACCGTATATCACTGGTCTAATGAACTCAATCGTGGCTGTCGTTCGTTCACGGGCGAATTTAAAGAAGGACGTCCAAAATCGGTTGCTGTTTCAGAAAATATCGGTGATGTGCCCGAACTAATGATGCACGATCGTCATGCCGCGAGTATAAAGCATCCTTGGGCATTAGTATGACAAGCATACACAAGATTTTGGAAGAATATTTAGTGGTGAAAAAGATTTGTTCGCGTTGGATTCCGCATAATTTGATAATCGCTCATACAGGTGAATCTAGGATCTATGCGTATGAGCCCAAAAATTAGTCTTCCAAGATGAGCCAAACCCAATAGAAAGTTATTCGAAGCAAATGGTCGCCTGTTTTTTTTTGGGATAAGTAGACATATGGCTACAGTGCCACTAGAAGATCATAGATGTCGAATGATATACAACAATTTGTTTGCCAAAAGTCGTTAAAGGAATAAGAAAAAACTACAAGCGACACAGGACCATTCTTCACCATGAGAATACGAGCTCTCACACATCGGCCCAATCAACTCAATATTTGACCAGTCAAAACATCAAATTGATGCGTCATCCACCGTGCAATACTGACTTGGCACCCATTGACTTCTTTTTGCTCCCGTCCGTGAAGGATAAATTGCATGGTCAACGATTTTTGGTGCCAGAAGAAACGGTTGATGCGTTCAAAATGCATGTTTTGAAGATACCTCAATAGGAATTGCAAAAGTGCCATGAAAATTGGTTCGAATGTATGCAAAAGTGTATCGATCATCCCGGAGAATATTTTGAAAAACAATAAAAACCATTTTCAATGATAAATATTTGTTTCACTTATTATTTCGGATACATAAATAGCAGACCTCGTATCTATGGTGGCCGGCATAAAGGATATAACTCAAAATCACATATTTTACAGGAGAAATAAAAACATTTTAAGGCTCGTGAAAAATATATTTATTCCCGTTTTAATAAAAGTGGTTTTTATATGATATAATAAATATCGTCTCAGTTTTTCAAGTACTATAATAATTTAGATAGGAGCAAACTTAGGTTTTTTTATCACATTTACATAACATAGGGCTCTTTTATCAAAAGATATTCTTCACATATTAGAGTAATGCCTTTTATTTAACAAATTCAATTAAACTTAAAGCATCCCTTAAATTCTTTCATACCCTAGCTATAAGTTCAAACAGACGTTTGTAACGTCTAAAATAATCATAATACAAAGAAATATAGGGGAGAGTGGCGGTATACCGCGCCCTTAAGGCAATAATAGTTATGTTAATTAGTTCAATTGATGGGTTGACTGGTATGCAGTCCTTATCTTAACCCCATAAAAATTATAGGGGATACAATGGCAAGGGTTATTTATAGAAATGGCCTCTAATATGCCAATTTACCCAGTTTAAAGGCTAGAATTTTAAATACCTGGAAGAATTAGAGGAATGTAATTACGCAAAAGCTTTTATAAGCTGATTGATAATGAAAAAAACGCTTGAAAAAGGAACTTTTTCACCAAAAGAAACACTTGTTATTTTCTTATAATTTATTTTTTATTTTTTTTATTTTGTCTACTACGTGGCAGCGACGCGTTTCGCCTTATCAGGACATTATCAGGCTACCGACCGACGTAATAGACAAAATAAAAAAAAATTAAAAAAATAAATTATAAGAAAATAACAAGTGTTTTTTTATAAATGAATATCCTAATTTAATTTTATTTAGTGCTCTTAGAGAAATTTTCTTCGAACAATTTGTTTTTACTTTATTAATTGCATTTACAAATATAATATCAAAAATTTGAGTTAATTTTATATAAATTAATAAACTAGTATTTTTCATATTTCTGAATACTTATTTTTAATTTTATGTTATTTTTTTGAAGAAATACGAAAAAACTCCCTTACTTTCGCAAGTACACAAATGTTGCTACGTGGGCTATTGTAAAACAAAAATAAAAGTATAAACTTTGATTTGAATTACAAAATGTATACAAACATGTCCACTAAAATAATCTTTTCCACCCTTAAATCAAAAAACAATAATGCATCCCTTTGGTTTAGCATGGCTCATACAATAAATATTATTCCTAGTAATGACAGCAATATTATTTTTCTCGCAATTTACATATTTTTGGCATATTCAAAATATTTATCAAAAAATTCAATAAACAACAACAAAACCCCAACTATTCAGGATGCGTTCATCTGTACAACGATGCCTGCCATGAGCGTGCTATTATTAAAAAGCCATACACAGTACCAATTACCATTCTCGGGTTTATTTTAGACTGGATCAAAGCGTGTATTTTCCATTTAAATTTGAGCATAATTAAAGCATAATCCCGCCATTACCCTACCCGGTAATAATTGAATATTTCGTAATAAGCAAACGATCGAAAATAGCGAATATTACCTTATAGACGATTATTTGGAAATGTGAAAATATATTCAGAACTTTTCTCATTAAAATTACGGCGATTGCTTGAATTTCCACCAATTATGCACCCCAATAGAGGAAAAGGTGCGCACAGACATGCTCTCCCCATTTCTGATCCTTATCAACTTCTTCTGTACAATAGACACAGACTTGATAGAGGAGGACTTCTTTCACAGGACACCTACACACAATTCTATTCAAGTGCTTGTTGTAGCTTTTTCCTTTAAATAGCTTTGCTGAGATAATTATCACATGTTCACGGTTTTTATTGCAGTATCCTGCACAACACAGCAAATATTCCAGGAATCCTACTTTCCTAACCCACGCATCTATCTCGACAGAGAAATTTTAATATTTTCTTTAAAACGAAGACAATCCTTTGCTGCTTTTACTGGGTTGCTCCCGATGGGCGATGGTGGGGGTCTTGTAATAGACTCTCACGCATAATTTCATTTCCGTGCCATAGAAATGGTATTTGGTAGGCTTACGATCCAAGTTCCGTAGAAGGTAATTAAATAGGGAGAAAATTTAGCTCTACGGTCGATTAAGTTTGTTACCAGATTATTTTAAGACCAGTTGGTGCGATAAGGGAACGGCTGGCGGGTTCTGGTACAGTCTACTGTTGATGAATGCCTAAATGTTGCCCTGTGTTTCGTAATTCGAGAATTTTTCCGCCTTTCTGGAAAACATTTCAGCTGTAGTGGGAATTATTTTCCGTACCTGAAGAGATAAACTGGCTTTTGTTAATGGTAATGAATTGAGCTTCTCATAATGACTGACAACCTTCTTATTGATTGTGGCATGAGATGTGTAGCACATCCCTTCCATAATTCACTCTGGATTTATTCTTTGTGCAACCTATGGAAGCAATGAGTTCAAACTGAAATTGTCTTACTGTATCCATTCTTTTATTTAAGGGTAGTGTGGATTATAGCGGCAGTTTTATATTTGGTTTGAATTTCCAAAAATCTTAAAAAATTCGTATCTTTTCCTCTAGACCACGTAGAAAGCAGTGTGTTTGGAAGGTATACTTGCCCAAAAAATAAATATTATTAAAAAGGACAATGAATGTTATATACCGTCATATTAGACTCTCCCAGCTCGGCGCAACCATACCAACGTTTCTCCCAGCTCAATAACCAGCTCCGGAAATCTTCCAAAGTTAGGTCTTCCACGTGTTGTGGTCTCTTGAATGTCTTTTAAAACCTTAAAATGTGTTCCTTTGAGCTGACCCTTTATCTTAGGGAAGATTAAGGAGTCGCAACTAGACAGGTCTGACAAGTAGGGGTGGAGGAGCAACGGAATGCTTTTCGAAGCCAAAAACTCGCAGACAATCATTGTGAAATGGGATGTGTGTCAGTGAGAACTTTGGGGGCCAATTTTGCGCAAAGTTTTCACATCCCTAAATCGTCATGCTGATACCAAATTCCATAATATGGCATTTTGCCCCACTTGTCCTCATTTTGTAGCATTCCTCCATCCAAGTCTTCGTGTTCTTAACTAACGGACTATTTTCCCCGCGCCTCCTGGTCCAATAGATTGTGCCGCTTCTTTCTTTCTGGCTCACGACCTTCCCTGCATCTTCGGGTCTCCTGAAGAAAATCTATTGCTGTCTCTCTGGTGAGCAAATCAATTGAGATGACTTTCATTAAGCAAACCGCTGGCTCTGAAATAGTGTGATTTTTTTTCTTTGAGGACTGTACCTGTTGTCATCTGGACCAATTATGATCTCTTGTGTTGAAGCCCCTTTAAGAGGCCACATTCAGGACTGAGGGCCTTTAGTATGGCCTACGATTCCTTTGAGAGTTAAATTCGAAACATCATTACGCGAAATGAACCCCATCCCGAGATGCTTTTTACGTTGGCGAAATAACGCTTCGCCGTGATACAGAATATGTTCCGTTGGCTCGTCTTCTTTTGGATTGAATCTGAACGTGTCATCCTCAACTATGGCTATCTTTTTGAGGTGATATTTTAGAGGGCAGTAATTGGATTGGATTTCCTCCTTACCTTTCCACGAATAGGTGCACCTAAACCTGTCTCTAGGATCAGGGCACACCTTCGCACCTTAAGGTATGACGGACTGAACCACAATCATCAGCAGGCGATGTAATCTTAACCATGGGCTGTCGACATTTGCTGCATTTGCCATTTATCTGCTCAGACTTTCACCGACCCATATAAGAAGGACAGTCGGAATTCTGTTTTTAACCAGGGCCACGACGTCCGTCTTACTGAGGTCCTATGGTATCCCGTAAGTCAATATCCAACTGATTACCTGATTATCTGATTTAGTTTGTGCCCAATACGTGCTACGCACAACAAAATTGCGTCATTGTTCGCGTATCCAACCAGGTACATCCTCGCTCGGGCATTTATGACTGCAACAGACTGTTACAAGCGACGTGCCAGAGGTCTGGTTCCGGCGTAATCGTCCTTCCTCGCAGTCTTTCTCGTTCCATAGAGGAGATAGTGGTTCGATACATTTAATGAGAAATCAAGAACTTCAACCACCTCACGAAGTTGAAAGCATTCCTCACGTTCAGGGTCAGTAGAAGCACCACCCAGCGTAAGAAATTGTAATGGGCTTCGGTCCATCCTTTTAACCACCTTGGTTACCAGTACAAACGCGTCCCTTGTGTATGGATTCGCTCTGAGACCATTTTGCCCCGGTGCGAGAACTCCGGTGACTTTGAAGGCTGATGTGAGATTTGACGAGATGAACTTCTCAAGCCCAAGGTATTTAGCATACACAACAGAAGGTAGACCGATAGGAAACCGGGATGGATTTTGCCCTTACTGATCAACAGTAGGCGCGCAACCTCCCACCGAAAGCAGAAGCCCTCTCCAGGAGGCGAAGACCAACTCTGCCACAGAATTCTTCAATAAGAGTCCCATCAAGTTGGTTTTTGACAAATTTTCTGTTCACTTTTTTTGCTGCTATTGTTTGATGAGGACTTATCTAAAGGATCACCATCTAGCACCCTCTTCCCTACAGAATGTCTGTCGTTGCGTTTATTGTCCCACTTTCAACTTTTGGTCTCTCCCACCACTGGAAAAGGCTATATAACTCTTTATTTAATATATGATGTTCTGAGTATTGCATCCAGTTTAAGAAACTTTCGAAATAGTCTCACTTTTTATAGTTTATATTTTTTCACCTTAGTTCTTACGAGTTTGAAATACGTGTGCATCAAATTAGAATCCTAAATTTACGTCAATACTGTACTTCACAACAACAAAAAAAGTAAAAAATAGTAAATAGTATCTTTTTAAAATTCCTGTATGGCTTCTAGGTTTCGTAGGTATATAATTAAAAAAGATAAATACTATCGTAGGCATTGCTAATATTCTAGAAAGTAAATTTACAATATAGTTATTAGTTTTTAAATAGAAATTTCATGACACGTAATAATTGCGTTTCTATTTTTTATCTGTTGCTGTTTTTATCATAAATAATTTCGATGAAATCAGATACTTGTGAGAAGTATATTTCCTAATGTCTGACATTGTCTACAATTTACAATTTTTATTACAAAATAATTCTCAATACGGGTATCAGTTTTCAATAGCATAGTGTACTTTATGAAAACCGCACATCTAGTATAGCTTCTTATCACTTATATAATCCCATTTGTACTTTCAGAGCACAATAGTTGGCGAAATGAGCACAGAGTTATAAACCAAAACTGTTGTAATTCCTGAAACCTTAGGCTGTAATTTGCGAACTGTTTATTATTTTGTACAAAATAATAAAAAAGTAACGCCCAATTAAATGGTTGCTGAAGAGTATGTAATAAATTTTAATAATTTAATAATAAATTTTATTAACATTTTATGTAGTGAACTTTTTGATGCAAATATTGTAAAATGTTTTATAACACGATTACATTGCCAAATATTAATAAACAAAAAGCATATATATATATATATAAATTTTAGTGGGAATGAAAGATGAGTAATTACTGCCGGAAAAATAAATAAAAATGTTGCTAACTCCTGCCTTTATGTAAAAAAAACGTTAATGAATCAAAAAAAAAAGTTTGCACTTTGACTTACAGCTTATTGTAGTCGTTGAAGACATTTTTGGAGTGCCTTAGCGTGTTGCCAATCAAATGTCACACAGTCAATAAATCTTTGGTGTATGTTTTTACAAGTCTTAAATATTTGAATGTAAGTAACGTAAATAAAATGAACCGAAGCAGGAAAGCAAGCATTATTAAATGGAGATTCATGTAATTTACACTAATAAATTATTGTGGAATACTTCATTTGGCGTTTTATTTTGTAAAAAAAATCCAATCACTTGTATTCCCAAACAGAATCGTGTCCATTTTTTTTGTATAGTGGAGAAATTCATACAAACGCATCAGTGTTATTGTGGTTTAAAATAAAATGAAGGTAAGTAAACATCACAAGGTGATCGAGGAACTCAAGGTAAGCAGAAATGGACTTTTCTGTCCAGTAAAATAATATGTAATAGTAATAATGCCATCAGAACATCGACTTTTCAAGGACCTGGAATGTGGTGAACACCTTGGTCAACTCCGTGCTGACGCTAACCAAGTCCACCATTCACCTCTGTTACTTGTGGGTGCTGAAAGGGCATCACAGCTACGCGCTGACCAGCAATTATTTCCCTTATTGAAAATTTCCTGTCCAATAGCTTTTAGCATATAAAGGTGAAAGATTGTATACCTAGGCACTTACCTCTTATATATGGCATACCTCAGGGATCGATTTTTGGTCCTCTACTTTTTAGCTTGTATATTCACAATCTCGTGAATGTGGTTGAGAACTGCAAATCCGACATCCACGCAAACGATGTGCAGTTACGCCTTGATAGATCTAATAATAATAATGAGTTAACGCACTACGTCGCTTCTCCAAAGATGTCATACCAAGGAGATTAAGCCGCTCGTGATATGGTGGAGAAATGAAAGGATTCTTCCATCGGAGGTCCCTAAGTGCAAACCTAATGAAACTGCGCTGATATGGACAGCGTAGGAAGGATTCCATCTTGAAGAAAAGGCCGGACGAACGAGTTATGCAATATTAGCGAAACTCCACGATTTCCTTCTTAGACTAGCACCGGATAAAATCCAACATGGAATTAGCCCTAAAATTAATGTGGGAAATAAAATTAAGCTTGGCATCAAACTCTACTCCGAGCGAATCCAGTCCAAGGGTATGGCCAGGAACCCCAACCTATGCAACAAATATAAATGAACAGCAAAGTCTTGTTCAACAGCAAAGTCGAGTTGATACCCTTTAGTGTGGCGCTTGTATTACTTCCAAAATTATTTACTTAATTCAAAATTCCCTGACAAATTTATATACTTGCCAGTGTTATTATTTTCAACACTTTTTATGTCAGACATTTTAAAAGATTTATTTCTAACAAATTTTTTCATCACATTTACTGTTTAGGTTATGTTTTTCGTAAATACACGGATTTTATTAAGAGCCATTCAAAAGATTTTAAACGATTCCACTAAATCAATGCCAAATGAAACAATTCCAATTCTTTTGGCAATAAAACAGGACCAGAAGATTTTCACATTAGAGAAGCTTTCAAGTACTTTTCTAATTTACATAAGATATTGCCTAAAAGAGATTTAAGAAGTTCAGCGAAACTGTCGCCTTTAACTTTGCACATTAATGTTGTTTTCTTCGTAAAAGCATTGGGCTCAGCGTGGACGTTGTAATAAATTTTCTAGAACGACATCTTGATTTTTTTTTTACAGAGAAATTAGTTACAAATTACAAAGTGAAGAATTTAAATTAATGTGGCGGGGAAGTATGCCTCACAATTTAAGAGAGGGTAAATAAAAATGAATTGTGAATTGTTTGAAAATTGGGCATTAGATTCAAAAGTTAAGATAATAATCTTAGGTGCCGACAAGAAAAAAATTTGTTGAATTACGGACTCCTTTCTATATTTAATTTAATTATTTCTAAACAGGAGGAGGTAAACATAGCTCCATTATGCACATCTCTGCAATGCAGTGCTGTAAACGGTAATGTTGTTTCACTTTCCAATTCCATTCCTTTTCAAATCCGAATGTGAATGGAATTGCAATTTCTCGTAAATTCGATAGAGATTACAAACGGTGTTGAAATATAACTGAGAAGGAATTGCGTGGGAATTACAACTTGAATTTAATTCCCTAATTCCTTTTCAATTCCCTTTCTTGAGGACTTGAAAAGGAGTTAAGAAATTAAAACCGACTTCTATTTTCTTTTTTAGAGGAATTGAAAAGGAATCAAAAAAATTAAAGTCGACTTGTAATTTCGGATAATTGCTTCTCAATTACATTTCAATACCATTGACAATATCAGTTAAATATATGACGAAATGTAATTCCATACGTCATTACCTGGAATGATGATTCATGCTATTAATTCTAATTCGGAATTGAAAAGAAATGGAATTGAAAAAAATCAATTCTAAAGATTTAATTAGAAATTTTAAGTTGCATAGAATGTGAATTCCCACTTAATTAATTTCGAAAAGAATCGAGTGCAAACATGTCTTCGTCCGCAAGAAAACAGTCAAAGGACCCTTACGACAGCCTTTCGATGGTCCTTACTTAAGGCGAAGTTATAACAGACATATATCAATATAAGCAGAGATACAAATTTTAATGAATATCAGCTTATGGTAGCAAAATCCCAAACCTATGTAAAATCCAAACATGATAAACATAAGCAATTTAACTATTTTTTGACAGTTTTTCAGTTGATTTTAAGGCAATCTTTGGAAGCTAAAAATGAATAGAAATATATACCTATGTATAATATAAAAAAAACTAGAGGTTTTTTCTTTTAGGCCGTTTGCACACGTGAATTGAATCAAATGGGCACTTTACACACGCGAGAGAACGGGCCTCGTCCATGCACAGAGCGTGCGAGCGATTTTCGTGATGTAGTTCAAAACTACTGTTTTCCCATTAGGCGGCCATGCAAAGAGTGATAAGCATGCGATTTTTTCCTACTAAATTCGCAACAAAATCGCCCGCTCTGCCGCTCTGTATTAACGACGACGACACCAATGGTACTTCAACGATATCGTTTATATTGTCGTTGTGTTCTCTGAAAATTACGCGATCTTTCTGTCGTTTGGTAGTTTCAGTTCGTGGAATAAGTGTTTTATTAATAGAGATTCAAAAAAAATTTTTTCTTGTTTTCGCATGTTGTATTTTATACTTTTGTCAGTTCCCACGGTAAAGATCCTTCAACACTTATAAAATAATTGGTGAAATAATTACGAATATCATTAGCTAACCTTCCTCCTCGACATTCCGAACTCGTGGTCAGTTTCTTGAAGTCTTGCTTTACAAATAAGTCTTTAGTATGATTTTCTTCCCTCTCTCGAACCGTATTGTACAGATTAACGCATGATTTGACAATATCTTTTGCAGATTGCTTAAAGACGTTGAGTGGTCTGTGGAAAACCCTCCACTTATTGGTCAGAATGTCAACATAACGTCGTGTCCGAATCAAACGACAGTTAAATATTCTCTTATTAATGTTGAGATTGCGCCCCTCGTAACGTCTTAGTAAATGTTGCCTAAGCTCAGCCGACAACCCTATGTTGTACACAGCACAGCTTAGACGAAAGAAAATTAGAAAAGAAGAGATTGAGAAATTTTAACCTGACAAATGTTACAAGTGAGCCACACAATATTTTAGCATGAAATTGTAACTGTGCAACATCTCAGTGGCTTCGCAAGTAAAATTCTTGTCAGTAGAAATGCCTCAACCACTGGTACCGAGATAAAACTCCGTGTCCTGGATTTGAACTCACGCCAACAGGGGATAAAATCTGCAGACGTGAATCTCAGCTTGTTCGGCCACTGGCGGAGTGAAAAAGGATAATACTGATTCCAGTACTGCAGAAATAAGCGCTGTAAAATTAGTTAATTACGATGAGTTACAAAACAGGAACTACAATAAATACATTTAGGAAATTGCCATGCATAAAACGTAAAGCCGTCGACAGTGAAGTGGGTAGAGAGCTACTAAAAGATTTGCGGGAAACTGTTCCATCTGCTACGAAACCTGATGAAGATGAGTAATTTTTGCCTTTGTAACACCCTCAGTGAGAAGCATGAAAAAAGAAGAAAAATTGAAATTTCGCATGGGCGTATTACAATTGATCCAAAATATTAAGCAAAAACGTGAGTTATTATATCCACCACTACTGTCATATTCTGATAATTCAAGCACTTCAACAGATTGTGATGTAAATAGTTCACCCATGGTTCGTACATGGTGCTACCAAGCAATTCTTCAAATGCTTTGTTATTGCCAAAAATCTTAAAAATAAAGAAATTTACTTACCTAAGTGTAACTGGCGACTTTTTCTTTTGGTAACACACTATATCTCTTTACTATATCTTGTCGACGTATTGAAGTGGACAAACCACTCACTAAATAATCAAATGTTGCTATTCTGTAGTGGTAGAAGGCGCAACTTGTTGCTCTGAAATCTAGCCGAAAAATAACTTCTGCTTTCTCAAAAAATCAAAATATGGAACTAAACTAAAATTTTCTCCATTAAATATAAGGGGAAAAATATATAGATATATATTTATCCTTTGCATCCTCAAAAATTAATTTGACATTTTCCAGTCAAGGCATATCTATCCATTAATCAGTGAAAATGAATTTTGATTTTGCTGAGTTAAAGTCTTTTTTGAACGATTTTAGTAATATATATTGCGCACCAAATTATTTAAAGTACATTTCTATTGATAATTGATGTAATTAAATGCTTTTATCGATTTTACGTAAAATGTATACGTGGTAAATAAGTCTTTATCCACTGCCCAAAAATTGTTTCAAATTTGACACTCCGTCCATTTATATTAAAATTTCAGTGGCCACGGCCGTAAAACAGAAATCACAGGCAATGACAATGCCAGTAGCAGCTTGGCAATATTATTGGCTGTCGCCTGTTCACGTGAATAGCTTCACAAAATAACTCCTAAAAATTAAAATATGAAAATACCCCTGAACACTTTTATTGAAGCCTCTTGATTGGCTCTTCAATCAAACAAAAACAAGTAAAATTTAAGGGGTGGTTCTAAATGAAAAATTCAAATTTATACAGACGCATAAATTGATCAATTTCTTTAAAACGCAAAAGCACTAAAATTTGAATCACCCTGTGTATATATTACCTCTCCTATCCTAAGTACTTTACACTTTATTTGCTCAATTAAAGCCGCATCAGTAAATTACCTCTTCTAACTACAAAGAAACACCAGATGAGGAATTACAAACTGAAAAATGTCCCCCCCCCCCCCCTTTCAGAAAATTCCTATTTAGTGCATTATCCACTCGAGTGCACTTTCCACTAATTACAAAAAATTAACTCGTTTACTCAAAATGAGTGTCCAACCCTTTACTGTCTTTGAATTTTTGCTGCCGGCATGGTACGTCAAAATGGCTTCACAGTATTCTAATTTCAGGGAGTAAATGTTATTTGGGACAAAGGATTCGCTTTGTTATGACGCGTTTGCTATAAGACGGCTTAGATCCCATGCCCCCCTCACTGTCTTTTCTAGAAGGTGCAAAAAGGATATGAATAAAAAGAGAGTAACTCTAGATAAGAATTTGCTGTGAAATTCCGAATTATATTAAACACAATGAACGAAAGACTCATTGAATTGAGCTCTTTTAAAGTACTACTCCTCGGATAGGGAGACTTTTCTTCCCATCCTTTCATCTGGCAAAGCTTTAATTTCACCTCAGCGGCAGATAAAGAAAAGGCTTGAAAATCTTCTAGAGGTGCTTTCGTTCGACAGTTTATTTCTGCCTTTGATGGAACGGCTAACATTTAATTTATTTAATGTTCCCACTTTTCATTGTTTATTCAGAATGGGTATAAAGAGTGAATAGGACTTAGAAAAGAGTTTGGAATTTGGAGATGAAGTCCCATCCAATGAATTAAAGGAAGATAAGAAATTTCTGCAGAATGAGTTAATAAAAGTGAAGAAATTTAGGCAATTCAAAGCAGCGTTTTTAACTTTAATTCAGGAGTACATTTTTGTGTTCATTTTTAGTGCTCTGATTTCTTAAATAAAAACGGTACAATTATATTTTAGTGTTATTTGTTTTTATGTTGTGTTTTTCTTCAACCCTAACAGTTCTCAAGATAACGGCACTTATGGTTCTAGTTTTTTATTGCCTTTTAGGATGAAGGCGACCGTATAGCTCATACCAAACATTGCAAATCATGTAAGAAAAGTGTCACCTTCTTGCGTACTTACGTGAAAAAGAGGTAAAAGAATTCTATTAGGTGATTACAAAAGTTCGAACCGATTTTCATAGCATGCACTTTTGACTTTTGGTGACGTTTCTTTTATTATCATGTTATTAACTGACAGTTATCTAAATGCGTCATAAGTCAACATAACCTTAAAAAAAAGTTTATTTAAATTAATTTGTGTTCAAGGTTAATATTGAAAATGGAAAATAAAAAGTTTCCTACATTTTCGTCATGTTATGTTATATGGGTTTTAAAAAGGAGTGAGTGTTGGAACTGAACAAAAAATATTCAAGACAGTTTATTTGGATCGTGCTCCTGCTCTTAGGAGAGTTAAAATGTGGTTAAGTCGATTTCAAAATGGTGACTACAATCTAAAGGATAAATTTCGCTCTGGGCGAACTTCTGGCATTGATAATGACTTTATCCGTGATTTAGGGAATAATAATCCACGGAATACCACTAAAGAAATTATCAAGAGACTAAATATTGACAATTTGACTGCATTTCGCCATTTAAAGCAACTTGGATACACTTCGAAACTCGATATATGGATTTCTTACGTTTTGGCAGAACGAAACAAACTGAACCATGTTTCCACAGCCATTTCTCTCCAATCCCGTCAACAAAAACGAAACTTTTTTAGATAAAGTCATAACCGGAGATGAAAAATGGTACCCAATAAGAAAAAGAAGCTGGAAGCATGGAAGTGAAAGAGCAGAATATATGGCAAAGGCTTAACTGCATCCAGTGAAAGTGTTGTTATGTGTCTGGTGGGATTGCAGAGGAATAATTTTTTACAATCTTCTTTCACGTGGCCAAACACTAATTGCGGAAAAGTACTGTGATCAACTCACCCAATTCAGTGTTGAAATCCAAGCAAAACGTACAAATTTGGTCAATCGAAAAAGCATCATCTCTCACCATGACAATGCTAGACCACATGTCGCACAACAGGCACTGCAAAAACGTAGGGAGTTAAAATAGGAAATCTTCCAGCATCCACCGTATTCCCCTGACCTTACCCTTTTAGATTTTAATCTATTTCGTTCTCTGCAAAATAATTTGAATAGCAAAAAATTTGATTCTATTTAAGAAGTCGAAAACTATCTTACGACTTTCTTTGAAGAGAAACCACGCAGTTTCTACAAATAGGTAAGGAATTGAAAAACTTGAAAAACGTTGGAAGACAGTGGAATAAAACGGATTCCAAACGGATGAATCATACTCTAGTGTAGATCTTACTAATGAAAAATAAATAGTTTGAAATATTTTTAATGCTTTACTGGTTATTTTATTCATATGAGGGTCAAACAAAAAATTACTGTAAAACATTACTTCAAAATCGTTTATTTCAAGCAC